>JASAMX010030114.1:0-15463 GCA_030248175.1 Microlaimidae sp. YZB2_3 | reverse complement strand
TCCAAATTTATTGCAAATTCTAAATGTATCACCTTTTTTTTAATTTTTGCGACTTGTTATTATTAATCACTAGGAGGCATTTGGCCCATACAAATCCTCCATACAAAGACAACTAGGTTTTCCTTGTGGTTTTGTCCATTTTTGTTGGTTTTGTTAGCTTTCTTAGATTTGTTAATCTAGTTGACCTTGTTTAATTTGTTTCATTCCTTCGTTTTGTGGGTTTTGTTATCCTAGTTGGTTTTGTTAACCTTGTTTACCATATTCATTTTGTTGGATTTGTTAATCTAGTTGGCCTTGTTTACCTTGTTGGTTTTGTTAACCTAGTTGACCTTGTTTACCTTGTTTGTTTTTTAGCCTAGTTGGACTTTTTAGCCTAGTTGACCTTTTTGACCTTGTTGACCTTGTTTACCTTGTTCGTTTTATTGGATTTGTTAACCTAGTTGACCGAGTTGACCTTGTTTACCTTGTTTGTTTTTTAGCCTAGTTGGATTTGTTAGCCTTGTTGACCTGGTTGACCTTGTTTACTTTGTTTGTTTTGTTGGATTTGTTAACGGTGTTGACCTTGTTTACCTTCTTTGTTTTTTAACCTAGTTGGATTTGTTAGCCTAGTTGACCTTGTTAACCTAGTTGACCGATTTGACCTTGTTTACCTTGTTCATTTTTTTTAGCACCTAGTTGGATTTGTCGGCCTATTTGACCTTGTTGACCTAGTTGATATTGTTTACTTTGTTTGTTTTGTTGAATTTGTTAATCTAGTTGACCGAGTTGACCTTGTTTACCTTGTTTATTTTTGTAGCCTAGTTGGATTTGTTAGCCTGTTGGCCCTGGCTGACTTTGTTTACCTTGTTTTTTTTAGCCTAGTTGACCTAGTTGACCTTGTTTACCTTGTTTGTTTTGTTAGATTTGTTAACCTAGTTGGCCGAATTTTGTAGCGGCTTTAGATTTTGTAATTTTATTATTTAGCAAATATTACTGTAGACTTTGCTTCAAGACCCACTTTTCAATTAAATTGAAAAATTGGGGCTTGGAGCTGGGCTTGAACCAGCGACCCTTCCTTCACCGTGGGAATGCTCTGCCACTGAGTTACCCAAGCCACAGGAATATTTGGCTAAATCATTCTTTTATAGCCGTGGTTGAACAGCATCGCGCTATTATTGTTTATTGTTTATTTGTGTGACCTGCCGTCCGGCCGGTTCATAACACAAATAACAAGACAGCAGAAAGAGTGAGAACTGCTGGTTTTATTGTAGAATTTTGTAGCGGCTTTAGATTTTGTAATTTTTTTATTTAGCAAATATTATTGTAGATTTTGCTCCAAGACCCACTTTTCAATTAAATTGAAAAATTGGGGTATGGAGCTGGGCTTGAACCAGCGACCCTGGTTCAAGCCCTGCTCCAACCCCTATTCTTATTCCTAAGTATAAGTATAGGTCCCAGTGTGGACAGGAAGCTGCCTGTTTTAAACACACATGACAATTTTAAAGATTAATTCCCAAAACATAATAGGAATTTGTTTCCATTTTTTGACTGAAGATGGGCTGGATACAACCCGCTTCAAATTCACATTACAAAGTCAAGAAGCATTTTAAAACATTTTTTTACACAATGGAAGAATGAATTTCGCATATTACAACTGTAGTTTTGTGGCGGATAGCGTTGAGCAGTTTAGGGTAAAACCAAATTAACAACATCAATTCATGTCTTAAGTGGTCACTACACTCGCGTTCAACCACGTTTTCATTTCAATTTAAACATTTTTAAAATATATTAATGTACGCGCTGTAATCAAATTACAGTAGCCCGCGCCTGTCGCCGCGCATTTCAAAACAATCGCTTATAGCAGCATGTGCGCTCCACGCGGTGCGTGGGCCCAGTGGGTTCCGTAATTATTGTTTTGCGCTTTTAACTTCGTGACCAGTTGTTACCGTCTGATTTGGAACCCTTGTTGGCAGTCCCGGCATAGGTACTTATATTTTTTTACCTTATTTATATTCATCGATATCCCTTTTGAGATGCCAACCGCTGTAGTTGGTCTCGGCCAACTTAGGTAAGGACCTGTGTGTTAAGCGGAGAGTTCACAGTGGCTGTCTGTGGATTCTCCTTGAGATTAAAGCGAAAATTTTGAAGTGTATTGGTGGAGTGGCCACGAACTGGTACAGGTATTCCATAAGGAACTTTGCACGAAACGTAACCTACCAACTTAATTGGTAGTCTTTTTGGTTTAAGTTAGGAGGTTACATAAACCCTCGGTGGTGTGTCGTCAAGGACACCCAGCGCCTTCGTAAAAATATCGTTTTGTTTTTCAATCGGGTAAATTTCTAAAAACCAAGTATTAAAACATAATTCAAACCAAAGCCTCTAACTAAATTAGAAATATTAAAATTTAATTGTTTTCTAACTTTAAATTGTGTTCTCTAAAAACGGCTAAAAACATAACCTTAACGCTTTTTAAAACGCTTATAAAACTTAGTCTTTAGCTCGCTCAATTAACCAATACTTGCTCAAAATGTGCCATAAATCAATATTGCTCTTTTGCTCGCCGCAACGCGGTCCGTTTACTCGTGTAAATTAACCATAAATAAATCCTTTGTGTAACCTGTTGTGTAACCTCTTATCTCCACAGAAATCTGTCTGCCAACGCAGTAACTAATTCATAAAATACGTAAACTAGGCACTCACTACGTAAAAGCAAACTAAGCTTAAAATCGCAACCCAAACATTCAGTACAGAATCCCACATGACACATTGGAACCACGGAACCCGGACCTTAACCCAATCCCTCACTTTTTCCCTTACGAGACGTTAAAATTGCACTAGTAATTTTAATGTTTCCTTGAGAGCTAAATCCCACAAAGAGATTCGCCCCTGCACTTATGCTGTTCTTTCCCAGTTTGGTAGCTTCATATTTTTCAAGCACACTGTGGTTGAGGTTTTGAAGTAACTTTTTGAAGGACTTGAGGAAAGTTTGGGTCTAATATCACTAGTAACTTTCAACCCTGTTACTTCAAGGTTTCAGTAAATAAATTACTTTGGTGAGGCTACCAAACCCAACAAACAAATCGAGCTTACAGCTTTTTGCTGCATAACTTTTTGTAGAAGTCTGACACCATCAGACTTCTCAAATCAAGCTTTCAAAATCGTACTGGTATTTTTAATGTTTCATACCAGTCCCTTACCCACCGCTAGTTAAGCCGACGATAGCCTTTATTTCTCTTCCAATATTAGGAGAGGTTCGTTCAAATTTTTAGCCCTAACTTTTTGACGAGAGCGAGGCCCATATTGCTCTTCTTTTTCTGCCCCAACACGGTAATGTTTTACCGTATTAATTAGTGTAAAACGGTATTTTCCTAAATTGGATATGGTCCTCGCTTAGCAATTTGGCAGCATTCGGAAATATCTCGTCTAGTTTGTGGAAAATATTTGAAAAGGAATTCCAAAAGAATTCCTCCTTTTCTCAACCCTCCTTACGGTAACTGTGAACCGTGAACCGTATTCCGTGAACCGACTTGACCCCCCGGTCAAGAGGGTGTGTCGTGTGTTCCCCACTTCGCAAGGTCAAACACTGAAGGTTAATCGTGCAAACTTCTTTATTGTGAAAAAGCCGACTGAGCCTAATTAAGGAAAGCGCAGCATAGGTTTTATAATAAGTACGATAAGTAAACCGTGTGTACCGGGCCACAAGACCCTCAATTACCGGCTTGACCCTTGTGCGCCCGCTACAGTTTTCTTATTTTAATGTTGAGTACGATTGTTCTTAGGTGTTGTATTTGGATCTAATTATAAAATAAATCCTTAGCCTTGAATTTCCATCTTTATTGAGTTTCAATTTTTTTTAAGCATTTATTCCGCAAATTATATTTTATGTAGTCCCCTGTCTTGATTGTGACATGGGGTTAACATATAGGAGAACGTCAATTTTAGAATTTTAAAAGGAGATACCAAAAGTTTTCCCCGTGAAAGATTTTTATTTTGTAGTTTATAAATCTAATTTTCTATTTTATTTGTGTGTTTAAATTTAATTTATTTTATTTATTTAATTTTTATTTTTATTTAATTAATAATTTTTATTTAATTTTTATTTAATTTATTATTTGTGTGTTTTAATTTAATTTATAAATTTAATTTGTGTGTTTTTTAATTTTATTTGTGTGTTTTTATTTTTTGCTAATAATTTAATTTGTGTATGTTGTTCTTTTTTATTATTATTGTTAATGATTGATTAAAAGTCATGAATTATAATCTTTGAGAACATAAAATTTAATTGTTTAAAAATTTCTTTTAAGTTTTTTCAAAAGTTTAATGTATTTAATATTGAATTTAAATTTTATTCCACGTTTTACTTTGCAAAAGCCCCTTTAGTGTGTGTGTGTGTGTGTGTGTGTGTGTGTGTGTGTGTGTGCGTGCGTGCGTGCGTGCTTGCTTGCGTGCGTGCGTGCGTGCGTGCGTGCGTGCGTGCGTGCGTGCGTGTGTGTGTGTGTGTGTGTGTTAGTGTTGTGATAACTACTTAACTACTTTACTACCATGATTTTGGCTAACTACTTAACTACCTACTTTCTTTTCAAGAAGTAGTTAACTACGTACTTAACTACTTACTTTCAAAAAATAAAGTAGTTAACACAAGTAGTTAACAAAGTAGCTACAAAGGAGGCAGTAAGTAGTTAAAAAAGTAAGTAAAAACTAGTTAGTTAAGTAGACATTAGGCATATGAAAACTGTATTCATCCACAGTAATTTGCACACATTAAGTTTCTTTAATAAAAATGCGGATGTGTACACTTAACAATGATTTAATACACAAGGTTCTTAAATTGTAGTAATGTATTGAGCAAAGCAACAACAAAAAACTGCTATTTTATTTTCTTATAACACGTTTCATTTTATGGAAAAACTATTAATAGTTAAATTTTAACTACAAATTGTTAAAATAAATTATAATAATAATAAGGCAAAATTCGATTGCCTTTTTTAGTTCAAATAAAATAAAAATCGGTTTCTTTGTTTTTATTTACTTTAGTTAAAAGTAGGATGCAATTTTTTTTAATTGAATTTTTCATTAAAAAACACAAAAAATAGATTTTTTGAATATATACTAATCATAATTATTATGATTCCAATGTACGATTTAAAAAATATTTTAGTTGATGAACTTTTAAAAAGCAATGATAATTTTGTGATAAAATGGATATTGAGCTTGAATAAAATTTGAACTCTAACGCTTCTATTGTCCGACAAGATGATATAAATAAGACAAACATTTTTAATACATCATCTTTTTTTGGAATCCACCCCAAGTGGGTTTTTAAAACCAAAAAAAGATTTTGTGTTGTGTTAAATGTTGTGTGGGATTATTTTTTGGTTAACTGTTTATTTATAAATCTTTTAGTCTTTTGTGTAAATCTATAGTACTTTTGGGTCAATATATCCTACGCCATCTAAAAATTATATAAAATTCAAGTACAAAGATACAGCAAAGGAAGTTTTCGCAAGAAACCGGAAAAAAACCGCCATGAAATGACAAAAAAAATAATCCGATCAACAGTTTAGATATATCTGTGAACCCTAATCCATCAGCACTGTTATACAATAAAGCGTATGAAAAATATCAAAGTTTTTTAAATAAGCTTCCAAATGCATGAGCTTGCAAAATACGTTAAAAAAACATAAGTTAATTTAGGAAAAAATTATTTTTCTTGTAAACAACTTTCTGAATTTCGACTATAATATATAATCTGTCCAGTCGTCCCTTAAAGGAGCACTGTCACAAATCAAAATCCTATATCGCCCAACCCGGACTACTCCTTTAATACTGAACCAATCGAGCTGAATTTTAAAAATGTTGTAGCCTTGTAGTGGAGCACTCTAAATCCCGAATTTGAGTTAGGTAGGTTTGGTATTAAAGGAGCAGTCTGTTTCGGGCGATATAGGAATTTGATTTGTGACAGTGCTCCTTTAAGTATTGTTAAACATAAACAAATAGCCAAAAACCAATGAAATATAGACACAGTTAATTATCAAAGGTGTGACAAAGTATTATTTTACATAACAAATTTAAATTATTAGTTTCACTAAGACTTTAATGTAAGTATAGTTAAAAAATTAACTATATAACTACCTACTTAACTACTTGCTACTTAACTACCTAGTTCAAAAATTTCAAGTAGTTAAGTACCTACTTGCTACCTACTTGTAATTTTATTTAACTACTTAACTACCTACTTATAATTATTAAGGTAGTTAACTACCTACTTTGATTTTTGGCTAACTATCACAACACTAGTGTGTGTGTGTGTGTGTGTGTGTGTGTGTGTGTGTGTGTGTGTGTGTGTGTGTGTGTGTGTGTGTGTGTGTGTGTGTGTGTGTGTGTGTGTGTGTGTGTGTGTGCGTGTGTGCGTGCGTGCGTGCTTGCCTGCGTGCGTGCGTGCGGGTTAACGAGGTCAACTAGGTTCCCAACAAGGCTAACAAGGTCAAATCGGTCAACTAGGTCAACAAAGTCAACTGAGTTAACTAGGTTAACAACGTTAACAAGGTCAATTCAGTCAACAAGTCCAACTAGGTAAACAAGGTCAACTAGGTTAACTAGGTCAACTAGGTTAAATAGATCAACTAGGTAAACAAAACTTTGGACTTAGGTACGTAGTTACTTTTAACTTGGTCCACTTTTTTCTAAAACCTCGTTTGGGGGTTTTGTTCACATGGGCCAGGCATCTCAGTAGATTTACCTGTAATTTTATTAATTCTGGTGGCATGTAGCTCAGAAATTTTCTCACTCCAACTTGGCTTCAAAAAGTCCTCCCAGACTACAGCAGCAATAGAATTGAGACCACTGGACACGGTACTAAATTATATTTTTTTAAAATTTTAGTCTTTTTAAGTGACAATATGTCGTACAAAATGTCAAAACTGTAAGCCCAAAAAGTAAAAATTTGAATTGTATATACAATATTTATTGTTGTTCTGTTGTAGATTCAGTTAAGATTAAAAATATGTCGATAATGATTTAGTTAAAGTTTTCAAGAAAGACATGCGGTTCATTTTTTGTGAATGAATGTTTTAAACAAACCCAATAAACTATTGGTCTGAGTTAAAAAAAACAATAAATAAGTAAAAGCAAGGTAAAATATTACATGATATGTTTTTACCCACAACTTGGAATTTATTAACCTTTCCTAATTTTTATGGCGCCTTAACCATAGATGTGGCTACGCGTCCGTACAAAACACTTCTACATAAATATGACTAAAATTATCTTATGTACAAAAAATGTTTCAACAAAAGAGTTTAAAATGTGTATTCGACATTTTAAGTACTTATTCTAATACTTTGTAAAATATTTTGCAGTACAATTCAGATACTTTTTGATAAAAAATATTAATTTTGGAAAATTGTTTTATACAAACATGACTGAAAACTCTCTTTAAACTCTCTGAAAACTAAATTTAATCTGCACACCCACCTTAAAGTTCCACTATACAAGCATGCTAAAAACACTCCGGGCAATCCATTAATGTGACCCAATACTTCCACTGTAAAATATGGAAGAAGCTAAATAAATACAGTTTTAATAAAAAGTTATTATAAATAATTTTTTTATTATTTATATCAAGCAAAATGGCTGCACGTAATAATACCAGCGTAAAAATTCCTTCGACATTTGACTTTCTTACAAATAACATTCTGGTCAAAATACCATCGGGTAATTTGACAATCTAACTGATTGACCTTCGGGCTTATTTTTTCTGAACCTAAGCAAAACCTAAAAATCAAGCTAAATTGATCGATGGTCAATTAGTCCAAATGTGAAATTACCCAATAGTATTTTTACCAAAATGTCATTTGTCGAAAGTTTTTTTACCAAAATTATTTTTATGCAGGAATAATTACTGGGAATGAGCAAAATAAACAAGAATCTGTGAAAAAAGTGTGAAAAGTTGTAAAACATTTTTTATTTCAAATAAACAGTTCCATATCAAAAACTAGTTGTTGATGCAATACAATAATTTTTAAGCTCTAAATTTTTTCTCAGTTATTGATTTTTTATTTGGGAAATTTTGCAGCGAATTACCTGAAAAAGCACGTGCTCTTAAATTTTTTTAGTAATTTTTATTTTAAATTAAAAAATACAATTTTTTAAGTTGTATAATTTTTTGCTTTTTTGTTTGAGTTTATCAATTTAAAAAAATTCAACAAAAAACTTTATTTAAACTAGTAAGTATGTATCTTTGTATTTTTTGTTGCCTCAATTTAAGCTTTTAATAAGAATGTACTCTTTATTACTGCTGGTCAACGTTCTACTAAAATCTTCCATAGAATAACAAAACTTTGTGGCGTGTTTTCTCTCTTTGAAAGTTTGTCATAAATTAAATAAATTTTATTTAATTTTTGTCAAATATAAAGTGCTAAAAACAATAATAAATCTATTTAAAAAATTTTAGGGGTTTTTATAAATTAAAGCTGCGGTATACTAAATAATGGATGATTTTTGGGATCAATCGATGCGTCAGGTTTCACTTGGTAACAAATTGTACTACAAAAAAATTAATTTTCAGCTGTTTTCGATATATTAGCAAGAGCAAGCTTGGTTATTCCAGATAATTTTTTTGTTTTTTACCAAACACTAGCCACGTGATCTGATTGGTGTGTTTCGTTTCGCTTATGTTACACTATGCAAACGCATTCTTTTTCGTAAGAATTAAGATGTATTTAAGATATTTATAAGCACATTTTGCTATGAAAATATGCAGAATTTTTAATTATAGTAATTTCTGTGTCTTTTTAATTATTATATTGCAGTTATAATGTTTTATTTTAAATAAAAAATTTGATGTATTTTGATTTCAGTTCAATCTTGTCACGTGTGCCGTGGTTTGTTTTTTACGCTCAATTGACATACATATTTACTGCTGTTTGGCTGGCTGAGCGAAAAAAATCGATGGAATAATTAAGCGATACTCTTTACAATATCTCAACCGCTGGAAATTAATTTTTTTGTAATACAATTTCTTCCTCAGTGAAACCTGATACATCGATTGATACCTAAAAACCAAGCGAAAAAAATACACCATGATTTAGTATACCGTCACCTTTAAAGCACCGCAAAATTTTTTAAAATTTTTTGTTACTTCAAAAGTGTACGTTTATTTTTTCTTGTTTTAAGCTACACTTAAAATATATTAACACCATGCAAAAAATTACAGAAATACTTTAATTTTTTTGATTTTGGTTATTAATTTTGTAAACATTAAGTAAAATTCATTAATTTTATAACAAATTTTTATCTTTAATGACTGGCGGTAACTGACTGAAGGCTATACGAAGATACTCAAGGGATATGGCGTTCAAGCTAGACTCCTTGAAGTGTTTCAGTAAATACCAAAACCTTCGGTGGTGTAGGAAATTGTTAATCGCATCAAGATGTGCTGCGTAGTTTAAAAAATCAATCCATAATCAATAATAATATTTTTGATAAAAAATAAAAACTTTCATTCTTTTAAATTAAACCCAGGTAGTGGCGCAGTGGCAAAACGCAGATCTTATATACTAAAGTTCCTGGATTAAGTCCTGATGGAGACACACTACATTAGGATAATATTGATGTTTTTTTTAATACTCTTAAGGCTGGTTCATACTTATGTAAAAACGTCCTTTGGACAAAGTCCAAAGGACGTTTTTACATACGTTTATACGCTGTGTTTGTCCTTTGGACTTTGTGCAAAGGACGTTTTTACATAAGTATGAACCAGCCTTTATATTGGTATTATCAAGAATATATAAGAGAAGAATGTACCACTCAATACAAAAAATCGCACCCATCCGTGCATCGGTTTGCCATAAATAAACCCCCCGGGGGGGTTTATGTACCCCCCGGGGGTACATAAACCCCCCCGGGGGAGTATATAAACCCCCCGGGGGAGTATATAAACCCCCCGGGGGAGCATATAAACCCCCCCGGGGGAGTATATAGACCCCCCCGGGGGAGTATATAGACCCCCCCGGGGGAGTATATAGACCCCCCCGGGGGAGTAAATAGACCCCCCCCCGGGGGAGTATATAGACCCCCCCGGGGGAGCATATAAACCCCCCGGGGGAGTGTATATGCTCCCCCAAAATTTAAAAAAAAAACTTTTAAATTTTGGGGGGGGAGGTCTATATACCCCCGGGGGAGTATATAGACCCCCCGTACATAAACCCCCCCGGGGGGGTTTATTTATGGCAAACCGATGCACGGATGGGTGCGATTTTTTGTATTGAGTGGTACATTCTTCTCTTATATATTCTTGTATTATGTAGTTTTTGGTTGCACAGTTAGTGTTGAGTAACATCGGCCTTACGTACCTTGCTTTATGCAACAACAAAAAATATATATAAATAAATAAATATATAAGTAAATAAAAAAATAAATAAATGAAATGAAATAAACAGAAATAATCCTGCCTGATCTCTGGAGTTGAGCAAATCCAGACGAAGCGGATCGCAATCCGCATAATAAGCATACATCACGATACCCGCGATGCACACCAGAGGAAACATGGTCAACAGACCGGGAATTACCAGCACCAGGGATCTGAAATTTATAACTCCAAGGCCTAGTTCATATTGTAGTAACAAGAGTAAAAAGAAACAACGTGTTCCCACCGCAGTGACAAGTGACAGTGTAATTGTGTAAATGCGCGCGGAACACGTTGTCTTGGCGCTGAACCGCCCTCAGTGTTAAAACTTAAATAAAAATAAAGTATGATGTAGTAAGTACGGTTTGTACTTGTTTTAAAATAATAAAAGAAAATTACATAAGTTAGATTTTGGATGATTTAAAGACTTTTTTAAAATTTAAAAATCTTAATTTTTTATTTTGTACACAATGTTCACAAGGTTAACAATATTGACATAAATTTTATTAGGATTTACATCGCATTTAGATTTTTTTTCTTTTTGCGCACCTTGTACAAACATTAATCAAACCTTAATGGAATCCCAGTAAAATATTTGGAACTCAATAAATGAATGATTTTTTAGTTGTTTGAACCTCAATAATGGACCATTTCAATAAGTGGAATAAAAATGGGTTGTCTACTTATTGAGATTTTATTGTGTTAAGTTGTTTAGTACCTCCTTCAAAACTGCAGTTTCAGTTTGCCCAATTTTTTTGCAAACATTTTCAGAAACATTGGATTATATTTAAAAACAGCTCACCACGTAAAATCATGGATCTTACAAAATAAATAATATACATACGGTGTTGTTTAATTCGCATAAGCATTGAATGTGCGCAGCTGATTCAACGTTTATTATGATAAATAGTACGTTCAATATCTTTTCGCGCCTTTTTTCAACCAAACCAAAGAATTAAAGAAAATTAAGTTTTCAGATCCTAATCTTACTTGCGTGTAATTCAAGGATATCTATTGAATAAAATATTATAGTCTATACAAAAATGATGCGGACTGGCGACAAAACTTGAACTTTGAAAGGTTATATCTCCATCACGAGGGCTAGAATATGTAGGGAACATATATCGGAGCATAGCTCAGACACTTGGCTATCTTTTCAAAAGGTTAGAAAAAATTCTTTTTTATTACGTCGTCACTACAGGCAATATGGTACAAAAGACCTGGGGTCGCATTCTGAAAAAACTCTTATATTTACCCCCATAAATCCATTCTAATGAAAATAAAAAAATATATACATTGTAAATAAATAAACCTGCCGCATATGGGACAGAAAATGATTGCAATGAATTTTTTTAAAAAATTTATTACTTATGCCGCAAAACCACCTCGCGCAAAATAAAAAATTTAAAGCTAAAGTCTTCCAGGCTGAAATTAAGGGCGTAACCGCTCTCCGCCAGGAAGAAATAAACAATAAACCTGGGAGCGATAAAAATTTTAAAAAAAGTTTTCAGCGGTTATGTGACCAATTATTATTTAATTGCGTCATGTGTTTTTCTGCACGTAATATTTTCTCAAAGAACGAGTGGTTACTTTACCACTCATATATTTTCACCCTGATAGAATTTATCTTTAGTCAATGCGCGTGTTTTATTTTTTATTAAATTAATCGTACTTATCCACCTCTTGAGTAAGATAAATTTTTATTGTTAAAACAATAGAAAAAATTTAACCCGACTTTAACCTGGGGCTTATTTTATAAAGACGTTTGTAAATTTTCATTTTACAAATCTCCACCTATTTTTTGTAAATTACATGATAGAGGATATATGACGCGGCGAATATTGATCCGTCAGCGGTGATGAAACGACGTGGCTACAACCAATCAGCGCAGAGCAGTGCGCGAAGATGCTCCCCCTGGATTACAAGTCGAAAAACCTTTATCGTGTATTTTACAAAAAATAGGCGGAGATTTGCAAAATGAGAATTTACAAAGGTTTTTATGAAACAGGCCCTGGGTAAAATTGATTTTTCACTCGCATTCTTAAGCACATAAAAAAAGTTATTCCAGGATAACTTTTAACTGCGCGTCAGAATGCGACCCCTAGGCGCTGTTTCATAAAAGTTACAAACATGCCCTTTCTTTGTAAAAGTCCTTTCATTCTTTGTTAAAAGTTACAAAGAAATGAAAATGAAATAGACTTTTCGAAAAACTTATGAAAAACCAAAAATTTGCATAAATATTTCTGGCATAAATCCCTATGCTTTAGCATAGGATTTCATTTCTTTGTAAATATCTGCAAAGAATCAAATGTTCATAACATTTATGAAACAGCGCACTGGTCCTTAAAAAACAAAACTTTTTTGTTAGTAAGAGATAAGAAACGCCTCTTGGTATGCTGTTACAACGTACTTTTTCGGGTTTTTTCCGCCGCTTTTTATTTCTTACTTTTGACCAAAAAAATTTTTTTGGAAAGTGACACATCAGGAGCTAGGGGGGGGAGGGGGAAAGAAGACAAATGCCAAAAACTTTTTTTCAAAATCATTTAAAATGTAAAATTTATCACATATGACGAATGTTAATATATTGTTTGTGTAAAAAAAAACTGATATTAAGCTTACAATAAGGTGTCAAAAATGACGAATATAAACTTTGGAAGCATTCCAACCCTTTATTCTGGCAGCAGCACATCTCCAAATTTAAAAATTTTGCAGGAATAGTAAACTTTAGAAGATTAGTTCTAAGTTTTTAAAATTTATTTTCATTTAAAATGTTAAAAAATGGCTCAAAAATTCTCAACCTCACGAAAGAGCCACGTCAAGCATGAAGCAAAAAAAAGCTATTTTTGTAGTGTATTAATTTGGCGAAAACTCGCGAAAACCGCGCGCATTCAACGCATCATAAAAAAATTTGAGCGAGCCGATTTTGCTCAAATTTTCAGAAAAAACTCGAAAAAGTATGTTTTAACAGCATACCAAGCAACATTCTTTATCTTGTATTCATAAATTTTTTTTGGACCAGGTTTTTTCACTGCATCGGCCGTAGTAATGAGGTCATACAAAAACAATTTTTTCTAATATTTTCAAAAGATAGCCAGGTGTCTGAGCTATGCTCCGATATATTTCCCATAAATATTCTACCCCTTGTTATGGAGATATAACCTTTTAAAATTCGAATTTTGTCGACAGTCCGCATAATTTTTGTATAGACTAAAGATCTTATGGTACTTCTCTCAAATCCTTTCTTTCATTTTGAATGTTTGATTTATAAAATATAAACAAAATACTAAATTTAAATTAAATAACTAAAAGAACTGGAGATTGTGTACAAAGCTTACAATTGAGCCTTTCGCAAGGAGCTTAAACTCGTGTATCTCTGTACTGCGGTTTGGTTGGTTCCATACACGCTCATCCATCCTAACGCGGTCCCAAAGGTTACTGACCAAAAATTCATGTAAGTGAACGGGTTCAACGAGAAACTAAAAATGTTTATTTTTTTTAAAATTTCAATGACTAAGAAAATTATTTTATTACCGGGTTAATTCAAAGAAAGTCTTAAGGTTGGTTTATACTAATGTAAAAACGTCCTTTGGACTTTGTACAAAGGACGTTTTTACATAAGTATGAACCAGCCTTAAGATGAAACGACTTATTAGTATTTATGTTGAAACTTGGTTCAGGCTGGTAGGAACAACTTCTTATACCTTCAAAATATGATTGTTTGTACATATATGGTTTAAGATTTTTAAGATCCCTTTTAAAAAAAATTAAAGTCATAGATTTTAAGCTCATGGGCCTTAAATTTATTTCTATGTCTTTCAAAAAAGAATAAAAAGCCTTAGTAGTAAATAAAAGGTCTCTGTATCATTAGATTAAGGTTAAAATGACTGTGAAAAAAAACACCTTAACTGTTCCCAGATCGACCGGGGTTAAAAACTTTTATATGAGAATTATTTCTTTTGTTTTATTTATATCGAAATCATCCATTGTAAATCTATGTGTAAAATAGATCCATGTAAAAAAATTATCTGGGAAAAAATTTACTAGAAGAATAAAATTTTTACACCTTAGGAATTTGTTTTGGTAGAATAAAATTATAAAGACTTTAGAAAATGCAACAGCTGCATTTAAAAAAAAACAACTCTGGGGTCTGTTTTATAAAAACCTTTGTAAATTCTCATTTTACAAATCTCCGCCTATTTTTTTGTAAAATACACCATAAAGGTTTTTTGACTTGTAATCCAAGGGGAGCATCTCCGCGCACTGTTCTGCACTGACTGGTCACAGCCACGTCATTTCATCTCTACTGACGGATCAATATTTGCCGTGTCCTGTATACTCTATCATGTAATCTACAAAAAATAGGCGGAGATTTGTAAAATGAAAATTTACAAACGTCTTTATGAAATAAGCGTCTGGTTAAACAAAGCTATAAGTGTGTTTGTCAAGTGGCATTGACATAAAAACTAATAAAATAAAATAAATCTATAAAATCTTGGAAAAATTACAAAAAATTATTTATTTCTTTTACATCCCGCAGTTTAGCCACATTTGACTTGAAATGAATCATTATTTATTACTTAGTATAGATTCGGCCACCTGTTTTGGCAACTTGCCAAACCTTTTCCACCCCTCCAACGTTTATTATTCCTTGAATAATCACAGATAAAAGCCCCAGGTACATCACTACAGCTTGAAACGCGTCTGTCCATACTACTGCTTTTAGTCCACCCTAAACAGGTTTGCATTAGTGGTGTTTCCATTCCCAATATTATGCTCCACAGTTTTAACAATTGTTTTGATAAACCGCTCTTGTGGTATTGTGCTAGTTCAATCATTCGTTTTCATAAACAGCGTTTGTGGTGTTGCAGTTTCAGGCCTATTTCCTAAAGACGTTTGAAATTTTTATTTTACAAGTCTCCGCCTACTTTTTGTGAAATACATGATAGAGAATATACAACACGGGAATTTTGATCAGTCAGCGGAAGGAAGATGCGTGATTGTGACTAGTGATCGACCGGGGCGAAATTTTCGCTGATGCCGGGGCCGGGGCCGGGGCCTGGGTAGAGAAATTTGGATTTG
>JASAMX010030113.1:0-64855 GCA_030248175.1 Microlaimidae sp. YZB2_3 | reverse complement strand
ATTATCAGCAAAATATGGAATCTGACAGTCGCTATTTTATTTGTTTAAAACATTACTTATGTTAAAATAATGATTCAAAATATTTTTTATTAAAGTTAGTTTCCCTTTTTTATTAAAACAACCTGTATTAAAATATCTGTGTTTGTTTAGCAACACTTTAATCTGCTGTTTTTGCAGTCCTGATTTTGCAGTGCTGTTTTTGATATTTATAATTTCCTATATTATTCCCACCCAAAAAAGTGCAAAAAAATCAGTTGCAGTATTGAATGAACAGAAGTGGGAGCCCAACAACAATCAAAAAACGTTAAAAGAATAAAATCTACCCCATAAATATATTTTTTACTCAGCTAAAAAATTTTTAAACGAGTTTTTGCTTAAAAAATAAATAAAAATTTTAATAATTATAATTAGGATATATTATACTGTTCTTTTAATTAATTAGAAACATTTCTATTATTAAAATAAGAATAAATACTATTTTTTCAATTCATTAGACCTTACTACAACTTTTTTAAATTTTTGTTTTATGATATATATGGAGAAACAGGAATTTATAAAAAAATTATCGCAAAAGAACTTTAAAGAAATACCAAGTGGAAAATATGAAAAATACATTGAAGAATTTTGGGATAATGGTTAAAAAAATGTAGGAAAATAAAAATTATTTTGTAACCTTTTTTTTCAAAATATGAATTCAATAACTTTTGCTATTTCATATTGAGAAAAATATTTAAAATCACTATGATAAAATAATATTTTAATATTCTAAATAGTATAACCAAAATAAATGAACAGTTTTGAGGATTTTCATTTAGGATTCTATAAAATAAAATTTTCAGAATTTTGTATCAATATAAAATATGATCTAGTGATGTTCTTTTTTTTCACTTTTCGGAGCTCCGGAGTAACTTGCGGAGCTCCGCTCACGTGTTGTACACGAATCTATAAATAATTAAAGAGTAATCCAAAAGATGATTTTGTCAACTAAATTTTTTCTAAAACTTAGCAAAAAAAAATAAAATTAGTCTTGAAATGTAAAAATGTATAAAGAATAGATAACTTAATTAATATCAAATTGCTTATTTAAGAAGCGAAGTTCCAGAGCTTTCTCCACTTTTTATGGCAAGCACTCAGGATCATGATACCGAAGGATAAGAACATCACTAGCATATTTTTTAAACCATACGATATCAAATAATTAACATAAATTTTTGGTAATGTACAAAATAAACTGACTTTAGATAAGTTTTAAACTGATTTTAACGAATTCGCTTTTTGTGATAAGAATAAATTTGAGTTTGAGTTTTCTAGTTGAAAAGATAATGAATCATAAAAATATAGCAAAATTTTTGTAAGTCTACCCTTATTGTTGTCCCCCGTAGGCTTTTATGGTTAAATTTTTTGTTTTAGTTTTTTTGTAATAATCTGTTAAATACTAAAGGTAAACCCAACGTGGCTGCAACAGCTGTTCGTTGGATTAAAAACTGCCCCCCCCATTAAGTAACCATTCAAATCACAAGAATCTGACGTCACTTTATCAAACAAATACTCGGTATTATATCGAATCTAATTAGCTGATAAAGTGACGTTCGATTCTTGTGATTTAAATGGTTACTTAATGGGAGCATTTTTTAATCCAACGAACCACTGTTGCGGGTGTACCTTTAGTTTTTTATTACCTGCTGCAGCAATTGACACAAGTATTCATAGTCAGACAAAATGATATGTTTGGTTTAGATATCCATTAAGTTTTTAAAGTGTTCAAAAATTTTTATAAAATGGTTAATAATTTTGTTAAATGTTTTAACGCTATTATAAAGATAAATTTGCTATTGAATTTTTATCGATTTTTTGCGGAAATAAAATTTAATTAGGTTAAATTTTAACCAGAAACTTTTCATTGTTAACGATTACCCCCAGAAATTAGGCAATACAGTTTTGTTCACAAACGCATGCAAAGACAAACAATTACTATATCATTTTAGTACAATCAAAATCGTAAGAAAATATCTAAACTACACAATATTTCATCGCTGCATGTTTCACAGCATTTATTTAAAAATTAACTAGAAACATAAAAATAACTTGAATGTTTACATTTTATATAAAAATTTAGTTTAAATTCAAAATTCACATTCATGGACGGCATCAAAAAACTGAATGGGTTATTAAATAAAACAAAAAAACGCAGGAAAAGCAAGCACAGCAGGGTTATGACAGTATAACAAACAAGTTCACACCAATGATAAGAAAACGGCACTGCAAGCAAGTGTAAATTTACCATAAGTATATAAGTGCTTGTCGAAGCGCTTGACTCTAGTGCCTGAAAAATATAGCGTATCTCAGATCAGCCAAAAATCATGCACGGGTGTATGAAACAGGCAAAGCAACGGTAACTAAAAAACGTGACCTAGATGGCAGGTCATGCCATGCTGAGACGTGAACAAATGATATTTGGACACGAATCTATTAACCTTAAATTTACTCTTAGCTTAAATTTTAATTAAAATTTCAAAACTAAAATCTGGCTTTTTAAAGCTTCTATATCGTAAATTTCTAAAAAAACTTATTTTATTTTTTAGCATGGATTTAAAAGTACTACACTATTAGCTTTTTTTAACCGGCACTGCTAGCTTTTATTACGTTCGTAGAGATATACTTAATTTAGCAGAAATAAAATTCTCTGCAATAAAATTTTTCCTAGATGACCTAATTTATTAGCACTTATTAAAAACAAAAAAATACATCTAGAATTAGAGTACAGCTACCTCAAGCCTGTTGTATTAGTATATTTCTTTAAACCTCTATGCAAATTTTATTTTCAGCATATACAATATCTTAATTATATCATTGACTATTGTATTAAAAAAATAATATGCAATAAACTTCGAAAATTTATAAAACGTGCGCTATCATAATAAAAAATTAGTTTCTTGAACCCTTTGGCTAGCAGGCCCTTAGACGTTTCTTTTTCCTAATTGTAAAACTTGGTCATAAGCTTTGCATAGGATTACATAATGTTAATTAGTTATTCATAATTTGTTAATGGAGTTACAACAATTGTCCAAACAACTTTCTGTATTGTTAGGTGTAGGGTTAAGGGTTATACTGTGGTTATGTTAATCAAAAAAATGCTAAAAGGTATTGTTGTACGTGCTAAATGCAGTCATTGTAAAATCCACAAAACTATGGTGGTATTTGTTTGCTCACACGTGAGCTTGTCGTCAAGGTGTGCTAGCCAACGGGATATTTTTACAAATTTGTTTTCAAAATTTCATTTAATTAAACTCTAATGCGCAGATACATAAGGAAGAAACTAACTATTTATATATAAATATAATAAACGAAATTGCTTTGTACACGGTTTTATGATTTTTTTTGTGACCGGTAAATATGCTGTTAAATTTTAGGGTGTTATTTTTTTATTTTTTCATATTTTATATAAAATATGATATATATATACAATGCAATATATATATATATATATATATATATTAAACATTACTAAACATTTTAAAATAGTCTTTTTTAGTAAAATTAATTGTTTCCAAGTAGATTATCAATCTAATTTAAATCAATATCTATTGAAGAATTATTACTTAGAAAATTAGTAGTTCAGTGAAATTTATTCAAACTTTAGTTTGGATTTTTAATTAATCAGTCCAAATAATTTTCTTAAAAATCACCCATGCGTTTCTTGCCAAGTTTTATCACGGTGTTTTCACAATGCTTCGAAAAAACCGTCAACATTATTTTTTAATCATTTAAAACATTTTTTCGGAGTAGCATGGATTTAAAATAATTTTTAAAGGAAATGAAAAAATATCAAATCTTATAAAACCCCATTTCAACAACTGAAAACTATAATACATTCGATAGGAAAATGTTCAGATTATTATATTATTTTGTTATCAATAACTTTAAAAAAAGACACCCCCTAACTAATTTACATCTCAACTTAATACAATGCGCTAAATTTATAATTACATATCTAAAAAAAACCACTTTTTATATTTTTGCATGAATTGTAAAACCAAAATACCGATAGATTCCTAGCCCAAAGGAGAGAGAGAAACAAAGATATAGTGGGGTGTGTGGCGTGAGTGTGTTGTATTTGCGCGTGTTGGTTGTGCATTGTTCCTAAGAAGAACCGACCTGAGGGGTGGGTGTCGGGAGTGAAGGTGGGGTTCTGATGACTCCCGGTGGTCAGCCTAATGTGTCCATCCTGGTGGGAGCCGGACTGGTGTTGGAGCGCGGACGCGGGCAAGACCACGGACACCGTGGCCATGCCCTGCAACTGAACTAACTTGTCATCCACGTGCACTGAAACAAATAATACAAAAAACCAAAATCATGATAAATGAGTCATGATGTACGCAATACAACGATAACGATACAATAACAAATTGTACACTTCTATGTATTAGCATCTATTTTCAACTTACAACATATACAATTGGGGACGCTTTTTTATTGTTAAAAACAGACAAAAAACATAAACATCAGCCTAACATTAATGGTATAGTAGATAGTTAGTAAAAACAGTAGATTAAATAAAAGTGTTGTTAAAAAAACAAACACAGATATTTTAAGACAGGTTGTTTTAATAAAAAAAGGAAATTACCTCTAATAAAAGAATATTTGTATCATTATTTTACATAATAACGTTTTAAACAAATAAAATAGCGACTGTCAGATTCCATATTTTGCTGATAATTTTCAAACTAACAATACAACGTTAAGCTTGCTATATATAGCACAAAGGAATTTTAATAAAAAACAATCATCTGAATTTACAAAACTTGCCAGCGCTTATTTTTTTCTGATAAAATCATTCCAAAATAATTAGCCCTTTTAGTTTTTCTTTGCTAGTTTTATTTGTCATTTCAAGGTTTACCTTCTTCGTGTGGTAGAAATTATATTAAAAAAAATTTTTTATGATTATTATCATTTTAAAAGTTTATAAAACTATGTTTGTGTTCGTTTAGCTAACAATATGTGAGAATTATCAGTGAAAAGTGAATTTCGACTTTGAACAGTGGAACAGTGAAATGACAAATTAGAATGCAATGCAAAGTTGAAAATTACAATGGAATGATGCAAACTTAGAAATGTTGTGGGATCATTAAGCAAACGAAATGCAATTTCGAAGCAGGCAAGCTATCTTATAAGGAATAACTTTAATTTTGTTTCATGGGATGCATAGCATTAGCTTCAAAACAGTGGGGTTAGATTAATTAAACTTGTTGCTGCAAGCTACTAATACACAGCATAAATTAGGAGTATAAAAACTAGCAGAACAGTTTTATGAAATAGGATAAAATATGCCGTAACTCAAGTAAACATTATTTTTTTAGAAAATTATAAAACGCTTAAACAACTTTGTAAAAACATATATTGTGAGAATTTAGTATCAAAGTTTTTTAAAATCAAAACTCTTAAAATATAATTAGAATAAAACTAAAGCAAATTTTTATAAGAATTTAATAAAATGATAAAATGAAGCTATACAACAAAGGTTGTACATTATAACTTGAAAGACCACCAATTTGAAAAAACATTTTGAAGTTGTCCAAATCATTTAAAAAATTCCTCAGAACGTTGAAGTAATTTTACTTATTTAATCAACTCTATTTTTTTATTTTTTTAAATTTCATGTTTTACCTAAAAATATTTTAAGTGCTTTATTTCTTATAACTTAATATTCGCATAATGTTGCATTTTTTGTTTAGAGGTTTTTAATCGACTTAAATTAATATAACGGTTAAAAAAATTTTCGTAAAACCTTAGTTTTACCACGTTTTTATTAAGTAAAAGTAAAATAATTAATTAAAATTGTTCAAAAAGTTTAAAAAACCCAACAAATAATTTTTTAAACACAAGCAAAGGTTTTATAACATATTTTTATTTTATATGTATAAATACATTTTTGATGTTAATAAAAATCATTGCCGTTATTTGGTTAATCGGATAATCCTTCTGCCATTATCAAATAAATAAAAATTAGCTGTTGATAATATAAAACAAAACTTTAGATTTAATGGGTTTTTTACAATTTTTTACACACATACTTATTTTGTAACTATTAAACTTTGTAAAAAAATATCTTGCTTAAAATTTTTTATTATAAGCCATACATGACAAACTTGCTATGAGATACGCTTATAGATAAATTAGTAACCCTAAATTTAAGTACAATATTACTTTATTTTAAATCTAACACAAACAATTAAAGTGTAGAAATACATTATAATATTCCATATAACTGTTCCAATGCCGCATTATGTTAATTTGATTTGCTTTGAACTATCTACCAATAGTATACAATGTCGATAAAAAACCAAAAAAAAAAAGAAGAACGATACTGAAAAGCGATGTTCTTACGTTCACTGAGTGGGTCGAGTGTGTGTACCATCAGCTGCACGATGCCGTTTCTGAACATAGCACCCGAGTGAAGGATGGGGACGGAGGACCTGCGGCGACCCGAACTGCGTCTTCGACTGGCGGCCGTCGAGGGGCGCGACTCCGCCTGGTAGTTGGCTGACCCGTAGTCCGGAGGACCCCCATCCACCCCCACAGCCTAACAACAACAACCTCTTATTACACTTTATCTAGGAGGGTTGGTATTTTGCTGAATTAAATTACAACTTCTGCTTTGTAACAACACTTAATACACTTTATCCAATGGGGTTGGCACTCAAATGCCAACCCGATTGTATCCCAAAAATCTAATGCTGAATTAAACGTTGGCACATTACAACTTCTTCAACTTGTGACATTTAATTTGTTTCATGCTCTCAAAATACCAAACCCAGATGATTCTTTTAAATTTTAAAACAATCAAAAATTGGCTTGCTTTTGATCTGTCAACATAAATTGCTAATGTTGATACTAATAAAGCCATTTGAAACTGAGGCATGATTATTCCGTATCCGTTTTATACAAATAAAAGCAGGAAAACCAAAATACAATCTGGTTCATAGTTCATCCAAAGTGATTAGTGTTTTGTAGGGGGTTTAAAAAATTCTTACCAGAAACTTAAGACGTATTTATATTTCATTCAACAAACAAACCTTCAAAATTTCTAAAAAAAACTTGAAAAAAAGATTTGCACAGTCAAGGACAATGCTTTTGATTTTAAATTAGGTACATTGGATAAATTATAAACCAGGCTCAACAGGAAGTAAAATTTGGAGCCTTAGAAATTTTGTACTGGTGTAAAATAAAAAAACTTGGATCTTATTCTTTATTAGATCGATTACATTTTTGTTCGAGTGTTAGAAGTAAGAGGTGGGCTTGGGGCTTGGGTGGGTTGATTTAAGCTAGGGTAGAATAGTTGGGAGTATGGTAGGGTTTTGATTTAAATAATGTGGGTAAAATAATAAGTTTTAACATTTTATGCTTATTTTTTTCTTTTTTCAGGTCCAAACTAATCCTTTTACATTCCCGCGGTAATGTTTAAGAAATGTTAGGACCATTGAATTTAGGATCGATGAAGCCAAGGAAACTTGGAGCTAGAACTTGAAGCCATAATCAGGGAATTTCAACGTGTAAGTTAGAACTTAGGACCGGAATTAAAAATCACTGAAACCTTTATATGCTTAACCCTAAGCGAAACCTAGACCTAAATCCAACCCAATTTTTTTCTTAAGAGCCCCAACTTTTCATTTTACACGGCTTCAAATTTCCAAAATTTAGCATACATAGATGCATAGAATGTTTCCACTTCTCGTGAAATCTTTATTAAAAAATCAATTTTTTTAATGATAAACCTATTTTTCTACAAATTTGTCGAAAATGATTTCTACCAAAATCCATAAAAAATTTAACTTTATAATTATTTTTTAAATGACAAAAAATTTAGATAGTATTATAAGCTAAGTGGGCAGTTTATTTGTTTGTTTTTTTGTGCAAAAATGTTATTGCAACTTTTTCAGCTTAGAGAAACGTGAGTTTTGTTATGAAAAAATTTCTTATTTCAATTATAAGTTTTTTTCATTATTGAAAAAACTTGGAAATTTTTTTGGCTTCTAAAATATTATTAATCCATCCTCTTTGCCTTCTTTAGGATTCCTGTGGTTTCTGAATACAAAAGATTCCCTCCCTCTATACCTGCGGTGATAATAGATTATTAATTTATAAAATTGTACACGTGTTTTCTACCTGTCGTCAAGGAAACCAGCTGAAACATTGATCTAAAAACCCGCAGTGAGTTAGCATATTATATCAACCGCTTTATGGCCTTTTAAGCTCAAGGCGCATTTTTATGGCTAAAAAATGCCTGAGAAAGAATGCATAAATTACATAGGCAATATAACAGATTACTTAACAAAACCAATATAGCAGAAAAACTATCTATAATTTCTAAAATCTTTGAATGCCAAATTTTAGACTTACAATTTTTAAATTTTATGATTTTAATTTGAACAAATGCACGGAAATGCAGATTGCAAATAAGCAAAGCATGTTTAAGTGAGTTTGAAACTGTGGCCGGTAAACCAAAAATATATTAAAAAAATATCCATATCACACTAACAATAAACTAATTGTTTGTGTGTGGCCTTTTTTCAAGTGGATCCTATTCTTGTAATTAATAATTGTGTAAACTTTAAAAATTAATGAGGCAAGTTTGTTAGTTAGCCCAAATATATAACACAAGAGAATGTCCGACTGCACATAAATTTTCTGATCAAACTTTTGTAAGAAAAGTCGCACATGAGCAATGTGTTTTTTTGTCCAAAAATAATCGCAGTGCGAAGAAAGCAGCACTGAGTGCAAGAAAAGTCGCACATTTTTACTGCAAAAAAACTAACACTGTGTTAAAAATCTCAGCGCAAAAAAACTAGCAGAAAATGGCAGATATTTGCTAGAAAAGTCGCACAAAAGTTTGCAAGTGCGACTTTTCGTGCAAAATTTTGGTCAAAAATTTAGTGTACAGTCGGGCATTTTCTTCTGTTATATATTCTTGCGTCAGCCGTCAGCCAGTTTTTTTCCACATATTGTATTTCACACATATTACTTTAAATTTAAATATTTTTTTGTTTTTAATTTTTGGGTTTGAGCTTTTTCCCTACTTTTGAGCTCTAACTATTAATTTCTTTAACGTTTTATACTATTCTTACTTGTCAGTGAAACAAACTTCAAGAGAGCAAACAGATTTGGACCGTCAATACAACACTCTTCCATTAATACTGTATGTTTATAAAATAAATTTGGTGAACATTAAAACCTACCGGTGGTGGGGCATCCGGTGGTTTCTCTAACTCTTCAGATCTCTGAGGGGTCTGCTTCAATAGCGTGACTTTGACGAAGATCTCCAGACGTTCATTAAATTTCATAAATAAACAGTACGCGATGTACACAATAAAGAGAATTAGTGCCTCCCACCAGTATATCTTCTCGTCCAGAAAAAATATAACGATCAAAGCCAGAGCCAAAATATAAAACGAAACATCTCTAAAAAGAAAGTTTATATTTGATTTTGTGTGCCATTAGAATTGTTGCACTTTATTGTTTAAATTTGTGGTTATAATTTGTGTGTTGATAATAGATCCCTTTTGCTTTTACTCGCTTATTTAATTTTTCACGTACCTTTCAGACTCAAAAACAATTGTAACTTAGAAGTCTAGCAACAATAATTTGCGATCAAGCAGGGCAACAAATTTACCAGTTGCGATGGCTTAATTACTCTTTTGTTAGCAAGCTCAATTCATGAATCTTACATAATAAACAATTTGCACACTGTATTGTTTGATTTGTGCGAGCATGGGTTGCGTGCAGCTGATTAGACATTCAGTATGATGATTGGTACGTTTGGGATTTTTGTGTCCGGTTTTCGAACCAAAGATTAAAGAGAGTTAAATGTTGGAAACGTAATTTCTGGACGTACTTCAGTAAAATTTAAGGATTGAGAATTGACCATTTTATTGCCGTACATAATAAATGGTAAAAATACAAAGCCAAAATGGTTTCTATTTTCACAAACCCATTAATAGTTTTAATTTTCTTGCGCATTTTAACTAATGCCTATTGCTCTAAATAAATGCACAATTATCTTGTGGTTTTTAACTATTTTAAAAAAATGTTAATAAAGGTAAATATTTAAAAATGCTCAACCCATTTATTTCGTCAGCTGTCTTCGTTATTTCAAAAATGTCTGAGAAACTTCAACGAAAACAATGTAACAAATGTTATGGCATTTTTGCCTTATAAATTATCACGAGTACATTGAACTAAACATCGAAACTTACCGAAACAGCGGCCACCAAGTGAGTTGCAAAATTGTCTTCGAAAAAAGGCAACAGAACGCCAATACACATAGTATATTAAAAGTGGCACTACCTAAAGCAATAAAATATTGTATTTTTATACTCAGACAGGAACGTTGTATGTTTATTGGTTTATAACTTCATTTTTTTCAATAACCGAAACTCGTTTTTTATTGATAATTTTTACTTCACTTTTTTATCCAAAATGCCTAAAAATAATTACTGGGAGTTTTTCGTGTTTTTTGTTGAACCCAATACATATGAACTCTAGACCGACAATGAGATATTTGTCAACAAATCGGTGAAAAAGTGTTTAACGGCTCAAGATTTTATTGGTAATTAGAAGCATAAAAAATATATAATCAGTTGAAAAATTACCAGTCCACATAAAAAATGCATGGGGCACATTGGAATATGAAAACTAATAAAATGCTTAATTTTCTAATATTAATCCATCCACCTATCTTATAAATATGAACTACATTAGTATGGCTGTTAGCGTCCGAGGTGAAAAGCTGATTGCAGAATTTCTCCGTAGAAAAATTCATATTTATTTAATAAAGTGAATAACTGTTAATAGAGTATAATTTTAAAATAAAAAAATTTTTTAATTGAAAAACCACTCAAATAAGGCTGTCTAGATGTAAAGTTAAAATCCTTCAGGGTGAAATTTAGGGCGTAACCGCTTGGCATCAGGAAGAAATAAAGAATTAACGCTTGAGAATAAAAATAATAAAAAAAAGTTTTTTGAGATGATGTAACCAATTATTATTAAGTTGCGTCAGGTGTTTCCCTTCACGTGATATTTTCTTGAAGAACGAGTGGTTACTTTACCACCAAGTCATTTTCACCCTGATAGAATTCATCTTTAGTGTATAACCTTAATATAATTATAACTATTTATGACGTAGATTAAATGCATTTGTAAACATATATATTTGGAGTAACCGCAAGATAATTTGATTATCAAAAATCATGCTCATTGTTTCTAGACAAAAAAAATTTTTTCAAACGCTGAAAGAAATCTGCTAGCATTATTTTATCTTAGGCTTTGCGGTTTTTTTGTTTTTTTTTCGAAGTTGTCTATTATTTGTACTGAATCAATGATGCAATGATGATCAAAGCACTGATTGTTTCCGCGATTAAGACACGGTTTTTAATTTTAAAAATTAGAAAGGATGTACAGTACACGATTGAATTTTTTTACCAGACCAACCAATTTTCCTAATATTTTAATAGCCTATTCCTTTCAGCGGTGAATATTGCTAACATAATAATATTAAGTAAATTTGATAAAAACTCAAACAAAGTAAACACGACTTTAAGTTTAGTTGTTTTGTAAAAACTGACTTTTACAAGCTCATATCTTACAAAATAAATCACGTATCATAAAATAAAAAAATAAGTACAAATTACAAAAAGTATTTCATTTCAAGAGCTTAAGATAATTAATTAGTCTTGACCATAAGTTAATGGAAAAACGGCGAGTAAAAAGATTTTTTAAAGTAAAAAGATCATGTATGGTAAATAAAAAAATGCGGGGTCGTTACCGTAGTAGAAAACCTGGAGCTCTTGTAAAAATGTGGGAGCTTGAAACCGTGAAATTGGATATTTAGACCCCAAATTAAAATAAATGTTTTGCGTTTAGATTTAGGTTTAGGCTTATATATGTGTTTTACCAATTTCAAGCCTTCAATTCCTAATTCCTCAATTTTGACTCTAAGTTTCAACTCAAGGTTTTTTTAGCTTAATTTATCTTAAATCAAATAACGAAAACGTTGCAACTTATTTAAACAAATAAACAAACGTTTAATTTAGTTGTGTATTAAACAGTATTAATTGAGTAGTAATGAGCTTACCGACAATGGTGCCGATTCCGACGTTGTCCTGGGCGATGAAGACGCCGATGACGCTTGTGAAGAATTCAGGGGCTGAACCCCCGGCGGCCATGAAAGTGGCCCCCGCCACGTCGTCGGAAATGGCCAGTTTCTCTGTGATCACGCCCAGACTGGGCACGAAAAACTCGTCGCACACCACCGCCAACGCCACAAACATGTAAATGAGACCAAAGAAGTGCAGGACGCAGGCGCCCTGGCGCAATTGTTTTATGGTGAAAAGGTCCCGAGGGAATTGGCCCCCGGACTCCTCGTCGTCCTCCTCCTCCGTTTTGTTGGGGCAGCCGGCGGGGACAGCGGCGGAAGTGGTAGCGGCATCCTGCTGGAGCAGGTGTCTGCGCATGCGCAGAAAGTCTCCCTCTGATGACTCCGTCAGTCCGTGGTGGCGGCGCTGCGTACCGAAGACGGAAACACAGAGGAGGAGTACCAGCAGGACGCCGCTGACGAAGACGAGCCACCGTCTCCGGTACTTCTTTCTGTGGATCAAAAAGAGTCTGTAGCCGGGCATTCTGGGTCGCTGGGCCGAGGGGAGGAACTCAGCCGGAGGGACGACTCCACAGTTCCAATTACTGAGATTCGGCTTTTCCGCCGATGGCTCACATCTACGCCGCTGATTATGGAGGGCCGAGACTCGGATCTAAAGCACTCAAATCGTAAACGCCGAAATGCTTAAGCGGAAAAAAGCACAACAAGCCCGAGTCCCTTTTATACTCTCGCCTATAAAAAAGTTGGCAACCAGGCGGGCCGTTAGCGGGTATCTAACAGATCTAATCTGTTGGCAATAAGTTGGTCGTTGTAATTGAGTATTCAGAGGACTGGGATGCCCAAGCTGTTATTAAGAGCCTAGTAATAAAATTACACGGAAAAAGAAAAAAACGAAAATCCTTTCGTAAATAAATAGAAAATCCTAGAAAGTAGAAAAACTGCCCATTTTTTAACCACTAATAAAACCAGACATATTTAATTAAAAAATAATTTACAAGGGTGAATTTAATCAAGTAAAGAAATGAAATAAAATCAATCAATTAAAAAAGCATTTATTTAGATAAATATTTATTAAATTTTAAATAAATACAATCGCTATTTAAGTTATATTAATGTATCAACAAGATTACAACATTCTACTAAATCTTATTTGCACATGAAATATTGTAAGATTTGAAATATTAACATATTTTGAAATTGCGACACATAATTTTATTCATTTTTCTCAATAATAAAAAACGTGTATTGAAATAGGAAATGAAATTGAAATGAAATAGTCTTTATGAAATAGGCCCAAGGGCCTATTTCATAAAGACTTTGTAAATTTTATTTTACAAATCTCCGTTTATTTTTTGTAAATTACATGATAGAGGACACGGCGAATATTGATCCGTCAGCGGAAATGAAATGACGTGGCTACGACCAATCAGCGCATAGTGGTGCCCGCCGATGTTCCCCCTGGATTACAAGTGGAAAAACCTTCATCGTGTATTTTACAAAATATAGGCGGAGATTTATAAAATGAGAATTTACAACAGGCCCCAGGAGAACAAAACCAAGTTTGAATGCATGTGAGCTGCTGTGGAGTGTGAGAGTGTCTCTTTTTATAGCATTAACAAACACATTTAACATAGAAATATATTTCTCAAACACATCTACTGCCCTAACTACAGCACGTCCCAACTTCTAAACAATGGTTCTACCTAGGGCGTGTAATGGTCCTAATTATGGTCCTATGTCCCTAATTAGGGCTTCTAGAAAAAAAATGATTTTCAAGAAAAAACTGTTTAGTCAGATTTTTCATTAAAAATCGTGACTATTTAAATTTTAATAACAAAAAACTATTAATTATTTGAAATTTGTTTAAAAAAGTGGTTTATGAAGAACATTATTTCTAAAAACACTAATTTGGCCACATGGTTATAATTAGAGTCATTACACAAGCTATGTGGGAATACCATTCCAGAAAAGAAGCCCTAATTAAAACATTCCAGTGCTTTATCTTGGACGTACCCTAGTTAGAAAATAAATGTAAAGTGCCATATTTTTTTATTTTTATGTAATATATTTTGGAATTGATATGATTTAAATTAAGGTCATAATTTTTGACAATCAATTTTTTATTTATTTTTTTCCATATTAAACGAAAATTTCGCTTGGTACAATATTCGAAAAAAAAAACTGATAAAAATAACTGATTATTAACCTTTAAGCTCCTCCGTAATAGTTTTTTGAAAGAAAAAAGTTTTTGTTTTAATTTTCATAGGAATTAATTAATTTTTGTAGCTCACACACATTAATGTAGATGAGAAAAAAAGTTTTTTAAATAGTAAATATTAGAATCAGACAGAAAAAAATATCTCAGTAAAAAATAACAATAATGGATCATTATGATATACTTTTAGAGATAACCAAAAACATTTTTATTGTATTTGACATCGTCAACAAAAACCTGTGTCTACCAAAATCAACTCGATGTTGTCTAGTTATTACAGCCCAAACATTATAATATTATTAAGGAATACTTAAATAAAAACCCCTATAAATTGCTTTTATTATTTTTTATCCAAACAAAGCTTATAAACTTGTGAGATGGCGCATCTTGTTTATTTTTATATTAGCATAGCTATATAAATTAATCCACACGCAACCTATTATATTAATATTAAAATATTATTTAAAAGGTTGGAAAAACACCTATATGCTTTTCTGGTGCAAAAAATAGAAGTTTTTTCTTAAGTGTAAACAGATAATCTAAAAATAAATAAAAAAAAAACAAAGATGCATCGAATATCGTGGTTATTATGATATTAAGAAAGTAAAGTTTTGTTTTTTTAAAGTTTTACATTCATCGCCTAACCAACCAGTATCAGTAATATTAAAAAATGAAAGAGAAAAAAAATTGTATCGTTTCTGTAAAAAATCTGTGTCATATTTTATCTATTTTTATAAGATAAGGATTTTTAATTGATAAGCATATAAACTGTAGATACAGGTAATAATACCAAAAAATATATAATACTATATAATATATAATATAATAATATTATATATATAATATAATAGTATATGTATTATATATTTTTGATAATACCAAATATGAAACTAATCAAAATAAAGTTAAGAGAGTGGTCAAATAACCACTCATTACCTGAGAATTATCAGGTTAAAAACACATGACGCAATTCATTGGTTACCTTGGTCATGAAAACGTATGACGTAATTCATTGGTTCATTGTTCATGATTCGTTACATAACTATTTACAACTTTGCTTTATTTCTATTGTTTTGCGCGTCAATTGTTTATTTTTCCTTCACAGTGAGCGGTTACGCCTTTAATTTAAACCTTAATGATTGTAGGTTTAATGTTTCACTGCAATTAATTTTAAAATTTATAAAAAAAAACAAGCGATTCTAAAATTATTGTTGGTTTAACTCTAAAAGGCAGATTTTTTTCTTTATTTCAAATATACTAAACTAATTTTGACAACTATTCCTGATCTTAACAAAAATATGTGTACCGAAGAATGTGCAACTCCTATATAAAAAATTAAGTCAGAGTAGGTCATTATATGAGCCTTCCTAATTAAATAACACCTTCCATAATAATAGCATAGTAGCCATTTTAATTTGCGCGAATTAAAATGGAAAAGAAGCCATTATACTAGCATGTAATTTCCGCTCATATATACTCACAAGTGTAATACTGTCCCAGCCGCATGAGTTTCCTCAGCCCGGACAGTATCACACTTGTGAGATGAAAAGAAATTATTATGACTTCTCCACTTTAATTCGCCGAATTAAAATGGCTACTATGCTGTTATTATGGAGGGTGTCATTTAAATGGAGAGGTTTATTGTAATGGCCTACTCTGACAGTAGTTGCACATTTTTCGGTATATTATATAGTTTTGATCTTAATAATGAGAAATTTTTAACTAAAAACAATGAAAAAAATCAATTGGTTAAAATTTTAGGCAATATATAATTTGTTTAAGATTTGGAAACACAGCTTAACAAAGTAAAGTTTATTACTAAATATTTGAATTGAACTAGGTTGAATAGCCTTACAAGTCTAAAAAGCATTGATTAAAATTTTTTTAAATATGCGCAATAATTTTTCTTTTGGTGCATATAGTATTTTTTTTTAAATAAAACTATTTCGCAACACACTATGTTACATCAATAGGCATGTTGCAACCACTCCTGCATTATTTGTTAAATACGTGGACAGATCAAAAATTTTAAAATATTATTTCAGCATTTTGGACCATATTAAAAAGTAAAGTTTGTTTATCAGCTTATATATTTGCGAGATTTGAACACGCAAATTTGTTTTTCATTATTTTTTAAGTGATGCAGGCACTAAAAAATAAACTTCCAATTGATGTATTTCCGTGGTTTTTTCCAGGGTTTCTGATGCGGTGTCAATCTAAACCTGCTGTACAATGTTTTATATTACAAAATTTAGCTAAATTTTCATTTAAGGGCTATCAAATTTAAACTTTGAGACTTCAACAAGATTTAGAAAGGGTATATATGATTGTTCCGGCAGTTGCAGTTGGATGATCATAAATGTTGCATCAGACCTCATTAAGGAGATGATTTGTAAATATGAACTTGGTAAAGTGTGCTTGCAACTATACAGAACTGGGGCGTGACCTACGTGTTTACATATATATCGCGTGATATGAAATTTTAAACCATTGTGAAATTGCAGCAAAAAACGCAATGGAACATTCAACTTAAGCGGCAAGAATAGTCTACTCAGAGCCTATAAGCTCTAAGGTCAAAATCCATTCTGGAGTATTCAAGTGCAGCTGGAACCCTTATTTAAAAAAAAGGATACAAATGTTTTGGAAAAACTTCACCAAAATTTTTGTAGACGGTTGTTTACAAAAAAATGAAATTTGTTGATTATGGGCAAAAGCTGAATTACTTAGGTTTTGAAAAATTATAAGATTTAAGAGATAAAACTAATTTATATTAGTATTCTAAATTATACATAGCTTGTAAAATCATCAAGTTACTGATTTTTTAATTTAAATTCACAATCCAACAGGTGGTCATTGTTTAAAATAGTTGTTGCGGATAGTCCAATTAATCTACATAAATTTTCGTTTGCAAATAAAGTATTTATACATTGAAATAAACTACTCCCACCTCAAATAAACAATGGATTATTGGATACAGTTAATAAAAGTTTTTAATCTAACTCAAATAGGAGCTCTTTTCGAGCCTTTAGAGTCATTTCAGACAGTTTTATTTAGCTTTTTTGTTGCTTAATTTGTTTTAATGCTGTTGGTTTTTGTAATACATAGAATGATCAATTTTATTCTAGATGTATAACGGATAAGCTTTAGAGCGTTTTTTTGCATTTATGTACAACTCAGGTTTATAAAATTTATATACATGTTGCGCTTGGTATGTTCAAAATGTAAAATTTACTTACAAAAACTAGTATAAGTTATACAAAACAAAACTTTATCAATATGAAAACTAGTTGGTTTTTCTTTTATTAATTCGTTAAATTTCACAACCAAGGAAGAGTAAACTTTAAACAAAAAAATAATAACCAATTCATAAAAAGTTTATAAAATTTTAAAGGTTTGATATTATTAAGAATACATAAGAATAAATAGAGTTACATAATCCTGATATTTAAACTAATTTAAATTTTAGTTACTGAACAAACCAATCAAAAACTTAATTCAGTTTTATTACCTCAGCAAAAAAATTGTGATTAGTTATTCATTTTACTTATAAAAACAATATTTTTTTATTCTTAAGTAAAACTTAATCAAATATCGTTGCAACGCTTCACTATTTAATGGAACAATGTTGCTCATTTAGAGAAGGAAAAAAATTATAGCTCCCATTCGATGTGAAAAAGCTCAGCGGCCGTTAAACCAAAACGAGCGCTCCCGGGCAAAAATTGATGTACTTATTCTTTTTGTGTAGAACATAAATGGGTCCAATTTATGATAAGAAATTATTCTTTTGGCAAAAAAAATAATCGTAAATCATTTTGAGTTCATTTGAAGATGAGAGCAGTGAGAAGTTTCAGGCGGAGCAAAGCAAACAAACCGCGTGGAGGGAAAATGCCGGTGTCTCCTCTGGAAGAGATAAAAGCTTTTCATGTTATATTCAGACTCCCTCCCACCTAGCCTAAATGGAGAGAAAAGTAGCTGGGCGGAAATTCTGATGCCAGACACTTCAATACTCCGCTGACAATAAGAAGAGGAGTGCACCCAGAGAAAATTCGATCAAAGGAATCTAGACCTGTCTTTGGAGAAAAATCAACTTTTCCCTCAAAAAGCCTCACTTCCCTACTTCCCGCATCTCCTGCATATGTTATAAGCCGGGCTCAACTTCCAAAGCCGAGTAATATTGAAAGGAACACAACAAAAAAAACTCCACGATGAGAAAACCGCTTGGATTCATCAATAGATAAAAAAATTTGTTAATACGCCCCATAAATTACATAACAGTTAGCTATTATTGCAAGGAATTTTAATCATTTAATTTTTTTAAACAAACATTAAAAAATTAATGATACTGGCTTATAAAAAGGTTATGTTATACTGTTAAATGAGAACCTATTGTTGCTTTATATCCAGTCAATAAAATGTCTTAGCAAAAAAACCACAAGTTTGCTCCTAAGTACAAGGTAGGCTAAACAAGATTTGAGTTTTGTGATTAATAACATAAATTTTATTAATTCATTTAACTTGGTTCTTAGTTTGTTCAAAGTTTACAAATGGCACAAGCCAAAAATCTTACTTAAGGCTTTTTTTAGCATTTTTGGCTTTTTCAACAAAATATAAAACCTTTTTAAAACTTAAAAACACCATTCAAAATCAAAGGTTTGCGCGTTTTTTGAATACTGGTCGAAATTTTCAAATAAAAAATGACTTAAACCATTAATGTTATCGATATAAACTAAATTCTTTATCTTATCTAAAATATCAAATACAAAGCCACAAATTCTAAGCGGGAAACTGAATTGATATTTTATGCGTAAAAATTAAGAAGCTACAATAAACTGATTTTTGATAAATTAAGGTTTATTGGATACCATTTTTTTTTTTTCGGGCCTGTTTTTTTAATTGTAAATAATAAAAGTATTTCCTTAAAAATAAAAAATTTTTTTCAGAGCCCAGCTAATTTTATACCTTAACTCTTAACTTTTATATATATATATATAAAAGTTAAGAGTTAAGGTATAAAATTAGCAGGGCTCTGAAAAAAAATTTTATATATTTAAATAGGTAAAAAGTAACAAAAATCATTTATTACGGGTCAAACTAATTTAAAAAAATTTTCCATCTTAGCTTCTTTCCCGTGCTCTTAGTTCTCAGTTCCCCAAAACCTACCTTTTTGCCAAAAATTTGATTTTTCACATCAAAATTTATAATGACATTTTTGGGTATCAATTACTACAGAACTTGAAAATTGTGAAAGAAAAGAGATGGTGTGTTCTAAAAGTGACCACAGTAGAGTTTAAAATTTTTAACAAACGATGAAACAAGAGACGAATAAAAATTCAATATTAAGCACAGAAAAGTAAATTTCAGGAAACAAGTTTTTTTTTTGCTTTTATATGGATAGAAGATGGAGGGCATTTTTTAATGATAACAAACGAATGTCAAACCTTCGTCTTTGCTTGAAAGGTTTTTAATTGAGTCGAACGAAATAAGATTTTTCTAAAAGCCGAGACTGTAAATTAACTAAGCAAATTTTTTTGTATTATTATTCTGTACTTTCTAAAATATAGTTAACAATACCTGACCTTTAATCAGTTTTGTATATTTGTTTATATGTGCAGTATATTTGTTTATTTAAAAGTGCAATAATTTTAAAAAAAATTGTCTTACAGCCACAATTAATTCCCAACGGTTCAAATTAAAACAAGATTACTTACTATCTAGTGGAAACTAGCAGTTGTAAAACATAAACTTCCAAAATAAAAACAACTAAATGCATGTTATACGGATTGTAACAAAACCTTGTAAAAACAATCAGGTCCCAAACAACTTATGTTTAAAAGTCGGTTCAATTTCTAAATCAATTAAATCTTGCTTTACATTTTGTTGTGGGTTTTTTCGTTGGTTAATTTTTAGAGTCATTTATATTATTTCCGCTTAAAAGCCAAAATTTCAATTTCTAAAATTGAGAAAAGTCTTTTTTTCTAACGTTTTGCTTGTTCTAAAATTATAATCCTATTTAAAATCCAAAAATAACTCGATGATTTTGAAAACATACCAACGAAAAACATACATAATTAAGTATGAAAATGGTCAAAAATATATTAATATAATTGTTTTGATTTTTTGCTATTTATAATTAAGCCAAATGTTAAAATAAAAATTTTCTGGTACTTGATCTGTTTTTTTCCGCGGATTTTTAATAATATACGCCAAACAAAACATTTCCATTTTATAAAGTAGTCTTAAAATAAACCATATGCACGCTAAGCAGTATTCGTGTCAATAACTCGTTGGCCGCATTGAGAATTAATTTTGCTATTTTTTTCTTAACTGCACCATTAAAGCTTGTATAATAGGCAGCGCAGGAGCACCATTAAACGCGATTAAATATCGCGGGTAGCACCAACCATAATCAGAAAATTTTAGGTAAATCTGTTACCAGAGAATTGGAGTAAATTGGAAAATTGGAAGAATACCAGTAAATTGGAGAATTTTTGAAGCTTAGTAAAAAAATGTAAAAATATTATGTCTTTTGATCAAATAAAATTTAAATTTATTTTATCAAAAAAAACAAACAAAAACCATTGAATTAATCATTTTGCATTGTTTCATTTAGATTAGATTTTTTAAAGGTCGGTAAAATATTAAATTATTATTAAAAATGACAATTTTTACGATTTGACGTGTATAATTTATTTGGGACGTGCTTGCTTTATTATTAAACTTTTCAAAAAAATACAGCACTTCAGATATGGGTTTATTAATTGAGGCAAATAAAACATGCTGACCTCGATGATTTGTAGTATTGAATCGACTATTTAACATTAAAATCATTTAAAACTTTCAGTAAAAACGGCTTTATATTTAAGATTAAATACCTTATTCTAACAATTATTTATCAAATTACACAATTTGGAACAAAAATACAATTTTTTAAAGCGTGAAAGTTGACTAATTTATGTATATTTTTTGAAAAGCAGGAATTAAAAAAAATTATGCGTTCCAATTCGTTTATTTAAAATTTTATAACCGCACAATTTTAATTGATCCGTTTACGTCTTTTATACAAACTTACTAGAGGTCAGCCAGATATATTTCAACCATAGATATCTACTGTCAAACTCTGATCTTGTAAATAAAATCTACAAACGGCTTTTAATACTCAAGATATCTTTAAATTTTTAGAATAAGGATTCGTGATTAAAATAAGGAATCTTAATAAAATAAAGAGGCTTTAAAAAATCTTAATATAGCATAATAAACAATAAATATCCTAATATTAAAACAATTAAATTAGCTCTGTAGATAAAATCTTGTATAATTTCACTGTCAAAAATGTTTAGAAGCGCTTTAAAATTTGCATTCTTGGGGGTCCTTACCCCGGTTTGCCCCTGCTCATTTGACAGCTAAGTTGCCGGGGCCGGGGTGGAAGAAAAGTGCCGGGGCCGGGGCCAAGTCGATCCCTAGTTATTACTCAGATATTTAAAATAATGTTTGCTTTACCAAGGAAAAAATTTTACAAATTATTAATTTCATTGTGGAAAATTCGTATATAATTTTTTGGTAAAGCTCAGGAATACTCATGGGTGGGGGGTAATGCTTCCCCACAAATTGCCGAATTAACGTTATCGTTTTTAGAATTTAAATATTTTAAATCTATTGTAAGAAATCGTATCAAAACCAAATATACATTTAGATATATTGATGATTTAATTTGTTTCAACTGTAGTAATTTCTGTGAAATTTGTAAAGAAATTTTATCCTACAGAATTACCACTTTCTGACTCCAGTATATCTGATAACATTATTAATTATCTAGATCTTCATATTATTACAGATCATAATGGCAATCTAAACATTAATGTTTTCAATAAAACGGATGAATTCAATTTTAAAGTTATAAGATATATTTGAATATCCAGTAATATTAGCCAAAAAATCGGGCTTACAAAATGTATTTTTTACCCAAGTAATCAGATTTTCACCTATTTGTGATACAACGAAAAATTTTTTTGCAAAAACCAAAATTTTATATTTTGAATTTTTACAACTAGGGTACAACAAAAATGAACTTTCAAACAATTACAAAGATTTTATATTAAATATAAAACCAGTCTCGCTGGATTTGGTATTTTTAATATTGATAGTTCCAATAAGGCTTAAAAATTTTATTTTCATTAGCTTGTACTTTAAAACTTCATTGTTTTTGTTTTTGCATTCAAAATTGATTTTTATGTTTTCAATTTAATTTAATTGTTAGTCAAACATCTTTTTTCCAAAAAAATGCAAAATTATGTTCACATTCTGTTAATCCACGTATAATTAAGGTGCGTAAATTAAGTGTCTATTTATTACTTTTTATTTATTTAATGTTTTTATTATTTTGGTTACCTTTATTTCCTTAAATAATTTTTATAGTATTTGTATTGGCCTATTGTATAACTTTAGTTTTTTTATATTTTAACCATTAATTTAATTTTTCTTGGTTTTAATCTGTTTTTACAGCTTATGTGCTCAGTGTAAAGTCTTGTAAATCTTTCGTTTACATTTTCGACTGCATCCAGAATCACACTATCTCTTTCGTTTCTACGAAATTTTTTTTGTTTTTACGCTTTTTAGGTAAAATTGTATTTGTTTTTAATTTCACCACTTCGCTATGAATCAGCCACCTCTAGCAGGTAATTTCTTTCTTTTTTACTAATATCTTTTTCATTACAGGCTCCTAAGTGTTTTTTTTTAAATTTCCTAATAAGGTATTTTATTTTATATTTTTTAATAATTATATGTATTAACCCGTACTCAACCGGTCCAGTTCTAGAACTGTTCGGAACAGTTTTAGAACTGTTCCGAACAGTTCTAAATTTGTGAGAAGTTCTAAACAGTTTAAACTGTTCGGAACAGTTTTAGAACTGTTCCGAACAGTTCTAAATTTGTGAGAAGTTCTAAACAGTTCTAAATTTGTGAGAAATTCGGCATTTGAAAATGCCGAAGTTGTACTTTGGTGCATTATAAAAGTCACCGAAACATTTTTTAACACTTATCACGTGATTTTATTGTGTATTTCCGTTGTTTTATGTGTTTAAATACATTTGCGGAGTTTTATTTATTTTTTGATTTTGAGAACTGCAAATCAGTCCTAGAACTGTTCTAGAACTGTTCGGAACAGGTTCTAGAACTGTTCGGAACAGGTTCTAGAACTGTTCCGAACAGTTCTAGAACGCATAGCACAGGGGCATGTAGAGTACCGGTTAAGCTTCTTATCGCATTAATGGTTTTTTTATCTCTAGGGTTTTGGTCATTTTTGTAATTGTTCATTCTGCATGGCGCGTATTATTTATTCATTTTTAATTTAATTTATTTGTATTAATTTTTATAAATATTTTTATATATTTATTGTTTTTAAAAATTAAACTTTATTATTTTTTGTTAATTTTTTTGTCTGTTGCACGTGCTAGAACATTGCTGACAAAACTAATTTCAATATATTATGCATATTAAGCTTTTTCATTCTTCACTTAAAATTTTTTACGCATTTTGCTAAAATTGTTTTATAAAAAAATTTTCAGCTTGTTTCTAGTTGTAAAATAAGTAGAATAGCCTCTGCTGATGACGCGCAACTATTTTACTTATTTCTCCATTACACGTTAGAGAAGCACAGAAACGTGTAACTTTTGTTTTTTGTTATTTTTTATTATACTCTTTCTAATTAATTAGGCCTTTGTCTATTTTTAATTTATTTTTTAGCTTAAGGGTGTAATTATTTTTTTCTGGATTTTTCCAAAAAAATTCCGATCTTTTTGCACTAAAACCTTTTGTTTTTGCTATTAATTACAATTTAAGCTGATGACTTTTTACTATAGCAAAAAGAACAAAAGTTTAACGAACCCCTAGGTTATATTAAAAATTATCTAAAAAAATTTTTTAATTTAAAAATATTTGAAGCTTGAATAAACTTGAAATGGCTTATTTAAAGAGCGAAACTTGGGAGCTCTATGCGCTTTAAATGACGGAGCTTCGTAGTATGATATTGGAGGGCGGGAACATCACTAATTTATATATGTACTCGGAAGTTGGGTACTTTAAATTATAAGATCTTTGATTTCGAGAATAGTCACAAAAACGGAGTCCATATTTCTTTATTTTGGAATGGCTTAAACAATACTGTCTGAAAATAAAACTTAGCTTAAAAATAAATGTTTATTTCAAAATTTCTGTTAAGTTTGCACCTAAAATTTAGAATCATGCCTATATTAATAAAAACACTATAATGATAAATCGTGTTTCAGTCTTCTTATTTAGTGATTTATTTTGATATTTTTTGGAAGTATAAAAATACAATAAAATTATTTCTAAAATAAAACAGTAATCTAATGCTATTTCTTAAAAATTGCAATAAAATCAGGGTATTGTTATTTTCCATTATATTATATTAATTGTGTGGACATAGCGAAACACCTGTCGATTTCTTGTTATATGTTTTGTGTAGCTGTGATGTTTGTAAAAGCCATTTTTTTATGTTTGAGCTGAACCTAATAATTTCAGTTTGAAAAATTATAGTGGACAGCAACTGCGAGTTTGAAAAACTCATAATGGTTTGGACGGGCCCTGTTACCTAAATATGTTATTATACATAGACTGAACGAACAATCGAAAAAACAAACAAAACACAATTGAATGAGCACAATTTGCTGTCACTTTTGATTTTCATGTTGGTATTATAACCATAATTAAAGCTTATACATTATTGAAGCGTTTATATATATTTACCGTTTCATTACCGAGATAGGCATTTTTATTTTTTATTTTTCCCAGTACCTATAAGTTTAAAGAATCATGGCCATATGACCGAATTTAAAGTCAGTTACTCTGCCATATTTAGATTTTTTGAAACTAGATAAAAAAAGATTATAAAAATGCGGCTACAACACATTACACCATATTTTAAGGTTGAATAAATTTAAGGAACAAAATTTAACTTTTTTGTTCCTTAAACTGATTTTCCTCCGTCTTAAATTTGCTGGAGGTTCGGAGCATGATATTTCTGGTTAGTAAAATATAAATTTTTGTTTAAATTACATGCAGCTCAAAACATTATTTTGTGAAACATCGCCCTGTTCAGCAAAATGGTTTAGAATAAACAACTTAAAAAAATCTGTTGTTATTTTCAAAAGTCAACAAAAAATTTTATTTTTCAACACAAACAGCAAACAGGCAGGCGCAAAAACGACCAGCAATCGAACATTTCATAATAATCCCTATATAATAATATATGATTTTTGCGAATAGCGTTTATTTTTTAACAGGTTTGGCCACTTTCGTTGGTTTCTTGGCTGGTGCGGGTGCTGATTCCGCAGAGCTTTGGGAAGTTCTGCTGTGTGTAGATCTGCGACGCGCCGCTCTTTCTTCGGCTTTTAGCTAAAAACAAAAGAAGATAAAACTTCATTTGTGTGTACGCAATTAATAACAATATCAATAAGCCAAATCAATTACTAACGATTACTCTAATTTCATACGAAATTTTGAACAATTACCTAAAATCATATTTTTTTTCTTAAATAATGCTTTGGCAATATTTGCGACCAAAATAACGAAATAGGTGCATCTCTCTACTTTAAATATTAATTTTTTCCAGAAGAATTAAAAGTAAAGCTTTTTTTCTTGCGCACTCTACGTTAATATTGTTACACACTTTTATCAATTTTTTTACACGCATTAGTACACATTTGCACCATGCAAATAATGCTAAATGCACTTGCATATATAACCACTTACGCAAGAGTTAATTAAAATTGTTTCGATCTGTTATTCGTTTTTGTAAAAAAGCAAACAACAAAAATACGAGTATCTACACGGTAGTTACATATACACATTTGCAAATCCCTGTAAAACAAACAGTTTAATTTAAAGCTCGGGATATTAGGTTACGCAAGCTAATTTCTTACTTTGAAATTTGCACTAAAAACGTAAATAGAATCAGAAGCTGCTGTCCAGCAGCTTTTCGAATTAAATCCGAGTAAATGTTATTCAAAATAAATGGTTACAAAAGAGCGTTCATATATTCTTTTTACAATTTGGTAAAAGGCAGATCGTAGGGCAGAGGTTATGGGACTCACGATTAAATGTCCAAGGGCGTTACGTCACTCTTGCCAGCTCGTGAGGGCACAGACGGGGGAGTCCGTCGCCTAGACGAATGGAAAACAAGGGTGTTTACTCAAGCCTACACACCTGGACACTTACACACTAATACTCTCCAACTACTCCACCTCTTCAATTGAAATTTCAGATTTAAAAAAATAACCCGCTTCTTGTCTTATTTTATTATGATAGCTTCTAAACAGTTGTCTCAAATTTTGATTTAATTTAGGATTTAAATTAAACGAAATCTTTTATAACGACCAAATTACTTAAATAATCAGGGATTGGCTATACTCGCAAGGTAAACCAATCGAAACAGATGGTGAAAACCTAGGTCATTTTGATCGGAGACACTCACTATACACGGTCACAACAAACAACCAGTTCTTAATCGAGAGTGCTTCGAAAGGGTGCGGTAAGAAAAACCTCGGATTATATTTGATTGCAATAATTAATTGATATTTGTGGAAAAACTCTTCTGAATTAAAAATTGATATTAAAGCTAGGACTAAACCAATATTCAATAAAATAGCAAAAGTTTTTAATTGCAGGAGAGCGACTAAGCTAGTTTCCAAAGGAAATCTGGTTCATCTCGAAAAGGGGTCCAGCCCCCATTGAATGTGCGTTGAGTTGCGTAGAGCTGGGGATACTGGGTTTCATTCATCCAGGGAAGGGCTGTAGTAGCAGGGACACGACGCACTCCATTGCTGCTACGACGACTGCGCCCTGTTACGATTCTTGCTGCGTGTGCCGCCCGTCGTGGCTTCAATACGTGCACGCGTCCTTTCTTTATTAAAGTCCGAGATTAGATGGTCCGAGCTCAGTAGTTTACGTAGACTACATCTTTTCTTCCACTCTTCTAATCCTCCAGTACAAAAGCCTTATGACCGTGCGCCTCGCTTTATTGCCTGCGACTCCTTTGATCTCAATGGTAGATACAAAATCTCAATATCATGTGTTTTAGAGTGTTCTGATCAAAAATACGCAATAAACGAGCCAATTTTATTAAGTAATAATTTTAAAGAAGCACTGTCACAAATCAAATTCCTATATCGTCCGAACCGGAGTTTTCCTTTAATACTCAACCTATCTGATTAAAATTTAGAATTTGGAGTGTTCTTATGCAAGGCTACCACAATTTTTTTAATTTCAGCTCGATCGGTTTAGTATTGAAAGAGTAATGTGTTTCGGGCGATATAGGAATTTTATTTGTCACAGTGCTCCTTTAGTGTTTTTAGCAGGTAGGCAGGTACCTAACTATTTGGTTTTTTCTATCATGTTTATTTTCTAACTGTGTTAAGGAATTTTGATTTAGTTAATTATTGTAAAAAAAAACTATAATTTTATTAATGCTTCTTTATAATCAAGAGAAGCTAAACACTTCATATTTTTATAAAAATTAGTCAATTTTTAATAAAAATTTACGAAAAGCAATCTATAGTCGATAAATGAACACGTAAAACGGATAAATTTCTTGCATCTATCATTACGGGGCTTTTATTGCTGAAGTGACGAAAAAAACCATTCAGAAACAGCTGGGTATATGTACAATCGTCAACTACCATTGCTCAATTCTGGTGTCGCTATTATTCTTGCCATATTCTCTTCGATTATCACAGCCAAGCAATAAAGCCCTCAGTACCAAAAAACCGAATTTATTCTTATATTCTCCGATAATTCCACCACCCGCTCAGCTCAACGTCTAATATCCTCGGCGCCGATGCAAGTAAATGGACGGTTAGAGGGTCTGGATCCAGGCGCATCCGAGGGAGGAGCCGGGGCCAGCTCCGGCGGCCCGACCCAGCTCGCCCCCGCCAGTCCGAGAAGGAACTCAGTGGATCACAACCAAAATATTTACAGCAGTCCGTCCCAGGGAAGGCGCAACGCCGTGGCCGACATACTAGCCGGTGTGGACAACAACGAACTGGTGCGGCTCTACACCGTGGCTGTGGCGAGACCGACTCACCCGCCGCACGCCATGCAGGAGCCAAGACCACCACTACAGCCCGGCAACAACGGCTTACGAATTGGATTGTAAACTCCTTTTTTTCATCCCTTATTATTGCTATTAAAAAGTAATTTAAATTTAAGACGGAAATTTTATTGCCAATGCATATTTGTCAGTTTTCCAGGTTTTCGAGGCAACGCAAACTTTTTTACAAGAAGGAATAGTTCATTCAGTTATTTATTGGTGAAAATATAATATGAACATTCCTTTTTCTATTATGAACTTGATAAAATATTTCGACAAATCTGTTAAACGTTAGCAATGATGTATAATTTAGAACTCATTACTTTTACTTTGGTCGGCAATAACGCGAAATCGGCAGATCGTCGCGTAAAAGTAGCATAAAAAATAAACTAAATGAACTGAAAGTTTAGGAGCCGTTTGAATTTATTTAGAAATTATTGGAACGGTGAACGGGAGAGCGGTATATACACGTAACTATTAAGAAAATTGGTTAAGTATTGGAGGGAGGGGTTAAATTCAAATTAAAAATAAGGCCGGTCGAGGACGGTTAAAATCCGAGAAACGCATTTTTACTGCATTGTTTATTGTAAAATTCATTTTACCATATCTACTCGATTTTGACTAGGGTCAAAAAGTATTCTTTTGTATTTTTTTTTATTTTCTAAACACTCATTTACACATAAAAAATTCAATTTAAAGGTGGATTTTATAAGTCATTTAAAACTTGGAAGGAGGTGTATAAGTGTATAATATAGAAATTTTTTTTGAGGTTTACTCACTAAAAACCTATGTTTAGTGTTTTTAGTACTACAAAAACGATTTTTTTTTGGCAATTTTACATTGCTGTCTTATAGTCCAAATTCCTCACGACGCATTACATTTTTCAAGCAAAATTATTAGTTTATTTTAGTTATATTCATGGATAAACAAGGAAGAGGGAGGTTGGGGTCCACACCCCCCCCCTAGCCTCGAAATTTTGACCCCTTTAGAAAAAAATCCAGGGGCCCTCCTCCTCCTAAATTTTCGAATTATTTACCCCTGGCCCTGACCATACATGGGCACGGGGGGGAGGGGGGTTGGGGGGTTCACCCCCCAAATTCTGAGAAAGGGGGTTTAACTCCCCCCACTCAGAAGTGGGGGGGGAGAAAAGGTTAACCCCCCAATTTTGGAAAAATGAAGAAAAAAAATGTCTTTAAAATGACTTCTAACTGCCTCCAAACTTAAGTTTTGAGGTCAAAATGAATGTTTTAAACAGTAAAAAGCTCAAAAATGCAATAAAAAGGCCTTTTTGACCTAAAATTAGCGTTTTTACCTATTTTTTCTTTGAAATCGAAAAACGATATGGTAAAATGCACTCCAGAAAAAAAACGATATGGGTATTTTGCGTTTCTCGGATTTTAACCATACATGGGAAGTTGGTCCGCAGCGGGGGGGGGGGGGGGGGGGTTAAACCCCGAATTACGGGGGGGGGGGGGGGGTTAAAATCCGAGAAACGCCAAATACCCATATCGTTTTTTTTTTCTGGAGTGCATTTTACCCATATCGTTTTTCGAATTTGAAGCAAAAATGGGTAAAAAACGCTAATTTTAAATCAAAAGCCCTTTTTATAGCATTTTTGAGCTTTTTATTGCTTAACACATTCATTTTGACCTCAAAACTTAAGTTTGGGGGCAGTTAGAAGTCATTTTAAAGACATTTTTTTTCTTGATTTTTCCGAAATTGGGGGGTTAACTTTTTCTCCCCCCCACTTCTGAGTGGGGGGGGTTAAACCCCCTCTTCTCAAGATTTGGTGGGGGGTTAACCCCTTCCCCGTGCCCATGCATGATTTTAACCCCCCCATAATTTGGGGTTTAACTTAACCCCCCCCCCACACTCCGGACCAACTTGCCTATGTATGCCCTGACCCTCTCTAGATTTTGAAATCTGACCCCCTCTCACCTCTCGAGAAAATTTTAAGTACTTTTTTATACTAAATTTTCTTTCAAAAACGTGAATTTTTAACACAAATTCATGTTTTACACTTTTTTTCCAGAATATCGCTTTTTATACAATAAAAATGTAGTATTATCTTAGAAAAAACTATTATTAAACCTTTAATGGTTTAAAAGTATTTTGCTTCGGACGAATGGACAATTTAACTCACCTGACCACCCCTTACCTATAGAAAAGGAATCCTTCCACCCCGGGTCGACCCCCCTAGATTTTGAAATGTCATTTACCCGGGGTAAACACCCCCTAGCTTCGGTGACCGTGTTCATACATGGTTATATTATCATAAATATTAGACAAAAAATTTACAAGTTTTGTTTAAAGTGGCAACCGACAGCGCATCCTATTATAATGGGATCCTTTCAATAGCATAGTCTATACTTTTTAATTCGCGCGAGTTGCACATGTTTCTTTATATTATATGTTTTTGATAGATAGATAGATAGATAATATGCCTCTACCACACCGCCTATAACCCCTAGCGCTCTTATCGGTTGATATTATTATACACCATGTACAATAATATTATAAAAACATTAATTACCTTCCCACGTTTTGCGGAAGTGTTTCAAGGCGCTGTCTTTTTTGGAAAGTCGCACTTTTAAATTCGTGTTCAATTTTTCTCGCAAAAATCCGCCATTTTCAGCTAGTTTTCCCGCCCTGCGATTTTTAACAGAGTGTTAGTTTTCTCCCAGTGGGGACTTCGACTTTTTTGGCACTCTATGCTGTTTTATTCACACTGCGAATATTTTAGCACTGCGAGTCTAGCTGCACAACAAAAAAATACACACACTGGTAATCATTTTCAATAGAGTAAAACACTAAACTTGTTTTATTTAATTTTAAAACGTTGAAGAGTTACTTTATTTCATTAAAACTAAAAAGTTTTAACATTTTAAAGTAAAAAAAATGACTTTTACTCATTTAAACACAAAATTTTTGCTCCACATTGTTTTTATTTTTTTTTGTTGTGCAGCCAGACTCGCAGTGCGAAAATAATCGCAGTGCAAATAAAGCAGTATAGAGTGCGAAAGAAGTCGCAGTCCCCCCTGCAAGAAAACTAACACTGTGTTAAAAATCGTAGTGCAGAAAAACTAGCCAAAAATGGCGGATTTTTGCGAGAAAAGTCGCATTTGATTTCGAAAGTGAGACTTTTTTTCGCAAAATTTTGGCAAAAATTTATTGTACAGTCGGACATTTTCTTGTATTATATATTCTTGATATCACTAAGGCTCATGTAAAAATAAAACGTGCTAAAAAAAACTTTTTAGCAAGCACATTTTACTAACAACAAGGTTGGTTTAACCGATAGTCATAGATGTTTTTGTGGGGTGTTCAGAGGGGTCCACCCCTCAAGCATACATGGGCACGGGGGGGGGTTGGGGGGTTAACCCCCCCAAATTCTGAGAAGGGGGGTTTAACCCCCCCCCACTCAGAAGTGGGGGGAGAAAAAGTTAACCCCCCCAATTTTGGAAAAATGAAGAAAAAAAATGTCTTTAAAATGACTTCTAACTGCCTCCAAACTTAAGTTTTGAGGTCAAAATGAATGTTTTAAGCAATAAAAAGCTCAAAAATGCAATAAAAAGGGCTTTTTGACCTAAAATTAGCGTTTTTTTTACCTATTTTTCCTTCAAAATCGAAAAACGATATGGGTAAAATGCACTCCAGAAAAAAACGATATGGGTATTTTGCGTTTCTCGGATTTTAACCCCCCTAATTTGGGGTTTAACCCCCCCCACTCCGGACCAACTTGCCCATGTATGCCCTCAAGAGCCAATATTTTGGGCCCCACTCCTCTCCAAGCTCCATAGCGGTCCGGCGTACCCGCCCAACCTTCCTTAGCGAAGCAGAACCCCCAATCCCCCCTCCTCCCAGCCAATTTTAAAGTATACTTTTATAATATTACCAACAAAACACGGTTTTTTAGTAAAAAACAGGGTGTTTATATGACCTAAAAACACTTAAATTACTGATTTAAAAAACTTTGTTAAAAAATCGGACCCCCCTGCCTTAAAAAGCCAGGGGGGTCGGTTGACTCTCCTCCCAAATTTAAAATCTCCCACCCGGTATCGGCCCTTCTTAAAAAGCAAAGAGAGGGGGGGGGTCAGGACCCTTCCTCGACTCCTAAAAAATTTGGCCTTTCACCAGGGAGTGAATCATCCATAGCGGCGTATCCGACCAAAAACATCTATGACGAGACGATAGTTATACTAATCTAACAATAAACTCTGTAAACTAATAAAACCTTGTAAAAATCTAATGTACTGTTAGCGAAATATGCTATGTTATGCTTAAATGAAATTTTTTTAGCGAGATGCCCACCCGATATTTTTTCAGTCCGCACAATCTGTGTAAACTTTAGTTTAAATTAATTTTATGTTAATTAACTCAATTGTTTTTTTTCCAATTTATTCCTTTACATTTCATCCATAGATGAACAAGGGGGGTTAGGGTGGGGTCCACCCCCCTAGCCTCGAAATTTTGGCCCCCCTCCCCCTAGAAAAAAATCCAGGGGGGCCCTCCCCTCCCTCCAAATTTTCGAATTTTTTACCCCTGACCCCCCTCTAGATTTTGAAATCTGACCCCCTCCTCTCTCGAAAAAATTTTAATTACTTTTTTTATACTAAATTTTCTTCCAAAAACGTGAATTTTTTACACAAATTCATGTTTTTACACCCTTTTTATATCGCTTTTTATTCAATAAAAAGTAGTATTATCTTATAAAAAAACTATTATTAAACCTTTAATGGTTTAAAAGTATTTTGCTTTGGAAATAGGACCCCACCTGACCCCCCTCTAGGTTTCAAAATCTTCCACCCTGGGTCAACCCCCCTAGAAAGCTAGGGGGGGTTCAATCCCCCCCTAGAACCCCCTCCTAGATTTTGAAATGTCATTTACCCGGGGTAAACACCCCCCTCTGGCTTTTTGACTGTGTTCATCTATGATTTCATCGGTTACGTATTCTGCTCCCCGAGCTTAAAATTTAACATGTATTTTCGCAAACACAGTACAGACCTATTTGAGTGCACGGCATCAATAATAAATTCTGTAAATTTCAAAAAAAGTTACATTTTTTAATAAAAATGGTTTTTATAGATTTTAAATTTATAAAATTAAGCTATAGTCTGCACCAAAAGGTGTAAGCATAGTAAATGCTTAAGTGGATAAACAAAATAAAAAAGTAACCAGAACGCTATACATTATTATTTAACTGAACATAAAATGGACTGTAAACCAAATGGAACCAATTCTTTAAAAGGGTTACTATTTAAAAGGGCTTACTTTCAATTAATTAAAATTCCGAAAATCTGTTCGAAGAATTTTTTATACATTATAATTGTGGTATACTGACCTTTTAATGGCATACAAAAGTTTCTTTAAACCTCAAATTCTTATTATATTCCTGGAATTGTGTACTAAAGTTAAATTTGCTCAGTGTTTTTATTAATTATTTAGAAATTCTATGTACCTCCTAATTTAAGTTAATCTGTGTTGCCTTTTATTTTATCCTGCCGTTTATGATTGTTTGTAATTATAAAACTGGTTTAATAATATTTTGTTACTGAAATGCCAATAAGTAACGCTTGCCGATTATATGAGTCAAAGTTACTGTTTAAAAGCAACTCTTGCTAATTTAAAAATAACGACGCATGTAACAGGGATTAAAAGCATTAAAATACAATGCAATGCAAGAATACAAATAAAAAGGACCTATTATAAAAAAAACCGAACAAAATAATTTGAACAGGTAATCAGTTAATAATTATAGTGGTTTCGCTAAAAAATCACCAAGAGTTCGCTTGTATGCAATCTACTTACGCGTTTTGTTCAATGTAAATTATTATGTAGTAAATTAACTAGTTATTGTATATTTTGATTGGTGTATTGTGATTAAAAAGTTTAAAATAAACAGAACAAATAAAGTTTTAAGTAAAATGTGAAGATAAAACCGAAAAAAACACACACAAAAATCTATCAAAAAAGCAAAATAAAAAAACCCCCAAGATTTGTAATAAAGAACAAACCTTCGCACGTGCAGCCATCATGGTATGGTAAGCGGCGGCGTCATCTTTTTGCTTGGCCGCTCTCCTGCGTTTGAGAGCAAGTCTGTGTCTTTTGCGCTGTAACACTGCTGGTGTGATGAGCCTTTGTATTTTTGGAGCTTTACTTCTCTGTTTCTTCCCTAAACATTTTTATAACAAATTTTCAAAAATCAGGCTCTATACTAAATCTACATACAACGTTTAAGGCTGGTTCAGACTACATCACCTAAGACGTATGACGTAGCACTTAAGACGTAACACGTAAAGTTGATCAGTCCAGTATCATACTCAAGATGTATATTATAGCATCACTTAAGACGTAAGAGAGATAGAACCGTCTTCTATCCTTACGTCAATAAACGAGAAAAATAAAACTGCGCAAATTTACAAACTGTGGCCGATAAATTAATTTTTGGGTTGTATTTTCTTTCATTTTCTGCGTGTTACATTGCAAAATTATGTTAAAAAAAATTTTCTTGGCAATAGACCTGACCACTCACTGCCCCCTCGGAGGTTTTATGGGGGGGGGGGGGGGGGGGTGCAATTCCAAAACGGGGGGGGGGAACGGGCAACGGGGGCAATTTTTTTGAAACAGGGGGAAGGGGGGGCAGCAAGGAGAAAAAAAAGGGAAAAAGAGCAAAAAGAAAGAAAAAAAGGAAAAAGGAAAAAAAAGAGAGGAAAAAGGAAGAAAAGGATAGGAAAAAGGTCGCAAGGAAAGGAAAAAGAAGGAAATTCGCGGATGGGGCATGCAATAGGTCAAAAATGGCGCTATAATTTTTGGGTACTTTTCATTTTTGGGCGTGGGGGGGCAAATCCCCCAATAAAACGGGGGGGGGGAGGACATTTCCAGACCGTGCACAGGCGTGGAAATAAATAATATCGAGGGCGCTATGCAAGAACCTGCTAAGTCCAAATTTGTGGTTTCGAGAAAAATCGATTTAAAGTTCGAACCATTAATAAAAAAATCTTATCCTTAATTTAGAAAACTGATATTTACAGTATTTGTTGCCCATTGGTATTACTTTATGTACAAAAAATTTCTAAGCTGTTCGAGTGACCGCTAATAAGATATAAGCCGCTAATAGACTTAGCATAATTAGGCACACCATATCTAAGGACTTAGCAGAAACAACAGGACATAGCTTCAACAAAATTCATCTATTTAGGACTTAGCACAGTAATCTTCAATAAGAGAAATTTTCTATAAAAGACACATAAACGTCAATATAGGTAAAGTAATGGGAGGGTGCAACCAAAAAGGTGGATAATTTTAATCTTTTTTATCACTAGAAAAAGCTTTTTTTTTGCCTTATCTACTGTAACCTAATGCTTTTCCATTTCTACTGCATATTTACTGTACTATTTCATTTATCACCAGAAAAGCATTGTTAACGAAATTTATAGTAAATTTTACTTTATTTTATCAATGTCAGCTACCCTTATCGTCAGTTTGGAAATATATTGTAAAGTTTAGAATATTTTAGGTTATAAGAAGCTTGGATTATTTGGACACTGTAGTGTATTTTTATGGCATTTCTTGTGCACATTTGGCTTGGTTTTGTAATACTCAATGATGAAATTTATTTTTGTCCCTTTTTTCCCTTTTTCCTTCTTTTTTTCACGTTTTTTTGTCTTTCCCCCCTGCTTGCCCCCCATTTTATCCCGTTTCAGAACTACCCGTTTTGGAATTGCCCCCCCCGTTTTAACCCCGGGGGGGCGGTGCGCGGTACTGTTGGTGCAACTGCACTGCCCCCCGGGTTAAAAGGAAAAAGCAAGCCCGCAAAAAAGACAACTTTTTTTGAAAGAGAAAACAGGGAGAGAAAACGGAAAAAAAACAACGAAACCGGCAAAAAAAGAGAAAAAAAGCGAAATTAAGGTAAAAATAGGTCTAAAACGACTTAAAATGAATTGAAATAGGTAAAAAGTACAACAAATTTCGCGATTATGGGGTCATAATAGGTCAAAAATGGCGCTATAATTTCTTTTTCCTTTTCCTTGGCGGGGCGTGGGGGCAATAAAACGGAAGGGGGCAAATCCTCCAATAAAACGGGGGGCATTTCCAGACCGTGCACAGGTCTGCATGTGTATTTTAGAATTGCAGGATTCCCCTGATTTGTAGAATCAGGGGAATCTTTAAGAAATTAATTAAAGCATACTTACACAATTAAAAAAAACCACAGCATTTAAATGTAGTGATAATTAGATTTTAAACACGTAATATAGGCTCGACTGCAGTAAATTCTTCAACTTTAAGTCCTTGTGCGAGGAATTAATTACCAATAGAAAGAAGATTCTGATTCTGATAGAAACACTGTCAACTGGCACAAAATTAACAGTCTTCAGTTTGAACAAGGTTTCTTAAAAGTTTATGGCTAACATAGAACTAAAATATTTGCATTAAACCATAACATCTTAAAAACATTTTTTTTTAAATTTTTTAATTTATTTTTAATTTTTTTTATTTTAAGGTATTTAAATCAAGTACAAAGTATAGAATTTAGTTTTTTATCCGTCCGAACTGGAATGGACCTCCACTCATCACGGAACTTGTACTTGCAATGCATTTCATTGCACAGGTTTCCTTGTAAAGGTTTTACCGTTACAATGGCCATAGTTATAAACTAAATTCTGCACTTCGTACTTGATTTAAATACCTTAAAATTAAAAAAAATAAAAAAGAATTCAAAATTTCCAATTTAAGACAAATATTTTTACAATGTTAATGTTTAATCAATTATTTTATTTTAGTTTTATGTTAGCCATCATTGTTGGGAGACCTTGTTAGTGTGGAAACAGTGGATTTTGTGTCAGTTGACAGCCGTTTATCATCAGAATCCTTGTTTCTACTTGGTAATTAATTCCTGGCACAAGATTCAGGTCAAAGAATTCATTGTAGTCCAGCCTATATTACGTGTTTAAATTGCAATTATCACTACATTGAAATGCAATGGTTTTTTAATTGTAATACGCTTTAAGTAATTTTTTAACCATTTAAGTAATTCTACAAAAAATTGAGCAGCACTTGCGCCAGCAAAATATTCCCAGAAAACTGAGATATTTAAATGACTTTGGGTCATTTGGATGTCCCTTGAAAACATTTTCTGTCTAGTGGCATATTGTTTTTGTTCCTATACTTTTATATTATGGGTTTATGCAGCACACAAAAAATAAAAATTTAAAATAAAAATAAAATTTAAAAATAAAAAATCGCTGAGCATTTGACCGCCAGCATTTGATCGCCGCGCACTTGATCGCCAGCATTTCATTGCTGCGCACTTGATCGCCGAGCATTTGATTGCCGCGATTTGATCGCCGTACTACGTGTTGCATTAAAGCAGACGTTAAAACTCGCCACCACACCAAAGTAGTTAAACTCCCCAAAATAATAATCTACTAATTAGAAATAACAAGCAATAATACAAGCGTAAGTAATACAATAAGTAGGCCTGTGCAATAAAAAATAAGCAATTAATTGCACAAAAATTAGTGAACAAGAAAAAAATTAATAAAACAGAAAGTAAAATAAATTCCATCATTGAGTATTACAAAATCAAGCCAAAGGTGCACAAGAAATGCCATAACAGTTCACTACAGTGTGAAAGGAATCCAAGCTTCTTATAACCTAAAAAAAGCTTTAATTAGTTAGCAATAGTAAAAAATAAATAATTTAGTTAATAGGATAAGTCCATACATGTTACATTTTTTTCCTTGTTTTGGATTTAGCATTAATGCTAAGCCATAAAGTGGACGTGGCAAGTCCCTATTTGGACTTAGCAGTGTTCGTGGACTTAGCAGGAAATGACACCAGGACCTAGGTTTTTTCGACACCTCTGGAAATCTGGTAAAAAATCGTTTCTGAGAGCCGGACCAAAAAATTTAGTCCTAGTTTAGACAGATGATTTGCGCGTGTTACAGTAGTAACCCAATTTCGCAAAAAATGGACTTAGCAGGTTCTTGCATAGCGCCCTCGATATATGGCAAAATTTCCAATTTAAGACAAAAATTGATAAATTTTGTCTAAAAATAACATATTTTTTCATTTAAAAAATAACATATGACGTACCATTTGAGCTTTTTTACCTTTATAGTTAGAAAAAGTTGACGGAAAAACTTACTGAATATTTCTCTGCGTTCACGATAAAATTAATAATAAAAAACATTTGTAAATTGTTAAATACTTGTGTACCATTTCTAATTTTGTTCAGAAAATGATAGATAAAAACAAATAAAAAAAATCAAAGATAAAACTTTTTTAGCTTATTTCCGCTTTTTTTGTCCCTTTTTTCCCTTTTCCCTCTTTTTCTCCTTTTTCTTTTTTCCTTTCTCTCCTGCTTGCCCTCCCCCGTTTCAAAAAAGTTGCCCCCCCCGTGTTGGAATTGCCCCCCCCCGTTTTACCCCCGGGGGGGGGGGGGCAGTGCACAGGTCTGTAGAACACAGGGACGTTTATTTTAATTTATCCCGAAGGAGAAGCTTGAAAATTTTTAAGGAGTTTAGGTTGTTTGCTTTAAAACGTTTTCGTCTTATCTTAACATAAGCTGACAAAATTTTTCTCTTTTTTGTTTTTAAACGACGAAAAAGCCAAAACATGCTGATATTGAGTAAATTTATAATATTTAAGTATAAAAACTAACTATGTTAGCGTCGATATTAAACAAATCGCAAGCAGTATTCAGATCTGTGCACTGCCCCCGGGGGTTTATTGCCCTGGGGGCCAGTGGCGTGCCCAGGATTTCGTTGGGGGGGGGGGGGGCGGTCGGGGGGGGGGTACATACTAACCCTGAGGAGTACTGGGGGGTCTGGGGGGGCGAGCGCCCCCCCCAGCGGTGCAAGGGGCAGAGCCCCTTGTACAGGTACCGCGAGCAGAATGCCCCCCGGGGGAAAAAATTTGTAATTTAAGGCGCTAAAATACACTAGAAATTTTAATTCCAGATGATAATTAAAACAAAATTTAAGTTTTTTTTATTCCTATCCATTTAAAACATGTGTTTAAAACGTTAATAAAAGGTTAATAGTGTTTATAGTAGTTTTATTTAACATGTATGCCTTAACTATTGAGCGGCAAAATCGATTGAAATGGAAAAACTGAGATAAATTGTCAATTTAAACTACCCGCGAAGCGGGGAAAATTTGGTTTTTTGACTATTAATATGCTTTTGGAAGGCATCAGGAAAGTTTCTGTATTAAATATTTAAGAAAAAAAATTTTCTCTCCCAAAATTTAAAAAACGTAAGGGTCCCCCCTTACGAAAAAATCCGGCTTCGCCCGGTTGGGGGCGCCCCCCTGGGCACGCCACTGCTGGGGGCAATTCCAAAACGGGGGCGGCACGGGGAGCAACTTTTTTGAAACGGGAGGAGGCAATAAAACGGGGGAGTAAGCAGGGGAGAAAAAAAGAGAAAAAAGAAGCAAAGAGAAAACAAAGAAACAAGAAAGAAAAAAAGGACAAAAAGCAAAAATAACGTAAAAATAGGTCTAAAATGGCTTAAAATGCATTGAAATCGGTTAAAAAATGCAAAAAATTTGCGATGATGGCGTCATAATAGGTAAAAAATCGGCGGGGTAATTGGGTAAAAATGCGCCATAAATTTTTGGGTACTTTTTCATTTTTTGGCGGGGGGGGGGGCAATAAAACGGGGGGGGGCATTTCCAGACCGTGCACAGGTCTAAATATTATTATGCTAAGATACCTTAGACATTTCCAGTTAACAAAAATTATTAAAAATCGGTATTTTGTCAAAAGAGCCTAATTTATTAAAAATAAAAAAAAATTTTTATACAAAATAGTTAATTAGTAATTTAAAAAACAATTTTGTACCTTTTAAAATGTTTTAGACACAGGGCAAAATGTGTCCTTATAAAATAGAGCATTAACATGAAAAACTATTGTTTTACAACATATTAAACAGCAACAAATTGGACTCATTTTTTTATAATGGCATTCATGAAAAAAGCTTGTCATACCTTCTTTTTCGGGCAGAGGTCTACGAAGTACATACTGCCTTACATCATCTTCTTTTGACAAATTAAATAATTTTCTAATTTTAGAAGCTCTCTTTGGTCCTAGACGACGGGGAATAGTTTTGTCTGTAAGACCTGGGATTTCACCTTCACCTAAAATATTTCATAACATTCACCACTGCAAACTTTCCTCAAGAAACTTTTCTTCTGAAGTTTCAGCACTTTAAATTAGTTGTGGTTAAAATTTTTGTATAGCAAAGAACTTTTTGATGCCGATTTCGAATTATTTTTAATAAAAAAAAATGGTTAAAAATTTCAAATTTCCCCATTTGTCTTTGATTTAAATAATTAATAATCTAGTCAAAGATGAAAACGGTCATCCAAGCTAGGGGGGTCTCTACCCCAGGTAAATGACATTTTAAAATCTAGGAGGGGGTCCCCTGACTGACCCCCCTGACTTTCTAGGGTGAGTCGACCTGGGGTGTATGTATGGACTATGGAGGGGGGGGGGGGGTCAGATTTGAAATTCTAGAGGAGGGTCAGGGGTCAAAAAATTGAAAATTTGGGGGGAAGGGCCCTGGATTTTTTTAGAGGGCCACTTAAATTTCCAGGATAAGCGAAAGGTGGACCCATAGATGGGCAGCCTCCCGGATTTTGGGGGTATACCGTATACCCGACCCCCTAAATTTTAGAGGGGGGATGTCTCAAAAAAATTTTTGGGGCATACCTCCAATACCATATTTTTAGCGTTTTCAGTACTGGTACCCCTCAAATTGTAAAAGAGGTGTCAGCAATAATCGGATATTTTTTGGGGGGGTATAACCCACCTTACCCCCTCATTTTCATCTAATAGTTTAGTTAAATTTTTTAAAAGCGTAACATTTTGTTCAAATTTGTACTTCAAACGATTCTTCACAAAATTCTCATCTAATAACATCGGCGTCACTAACACCTGGCCCAGGTAACTAAAAACATCAACTAACACCACCGCCAACACCAAAAAAGCTTTTTATTGTATTTGCACCAAAATAGTAAAAATTAAAGAGGGTATTGCGACTTTCTTAAAATTGTTAGCTGAATAGTTAAATAACTTAAAGATGGCCAGCTTTTGGGATTTCACAAAACAAACATTGGGCTGACCAAAGTGTACTAGAGTAACCTTCTAAAAAAATTTATTTTTTTAGCGTTTCACTGCCGAGACCTCCCCTATTTACCCTAAATATTTTTAGAATGTTTTTTTGGCTAGTAACTAAATGACTAAATTTTCACCCAATTTTTATACTCCACAAACACAACCCACAAGGCGTAACCATTTATACGATGGAAAAATTTTGAAAACTAATTACCTTTTTTTACAATGACTAAACTAAGCACTGAAAGATTGGCATCAACTATGCAACCCCGAACGGACTTTCTCCTTCTGTCACCAGTTCGTCTGGGACGAAAACACGAATGACCCTAAAAAGTAAAAGAAAACGAGATTTTTATATTAAATCTTCAGAAAAAAATCGATTCAATTATAAATGGCTAAAGTTTGTCTAGAGAGGGGGGAATTTATCCAGATTTAAGGAAGGAAAAAAAGCCCGTCTTAGGAGAGGAAGAAACATGTTTTTATAATATAATTTTTGAGGAGTCTATTCAATTGGTATAATATTTCATTTTAAAGGTAAATTAGGTAAAAAAAAACTAGTTTTACGTTTAAAACCAGTTTTTTTTTGTTTTTGATAGTTTTATTGCCAAAAATACTGATTTATACATATTTCGTGGTTAAAACTTAGTTTAAAGGCATTTTTGTTTTAGATTTTTTAAACTGCTTTTGATTTAATTAGGGGCACACGTCACACGCGTAGCGTAACTTTAACTTCTCTTGCTCTTACGGATGAATAAGCCAAAGTACGCGGGTTTCAGATTCCCACATCCCCGAGTTATTAGGGGTGATATTTCTCAACAGCCTTTTTGGCGTTTTAAAGACTCCTCCAAACTTAGCAAAGGTGTCCGTGGTAATCTAAAAGAAAGAAGGAGAAGGGTGGTCTGAGTTTTGGCACTTTCAATAGACCTAAAAAAATATTCAGCCGAAAATTTTTTTTTGGGATGCATCTACCAAAAACCCTATTTTTAGTAGTGGAACCTAAATTTTAGCAGCGGAGTGGGGGTGGGTGTCTGGGGTACCCCTCAATTAGGAGAAGGGGTATAACGAAACTTAATTCATTTTAATAACACGGTTTTAGCACAGACAAACATAAAAAGATTGGTCTAATGCATAGGTGGGCAGCCTCCCGGATTTTTTGGTTTTGGGGGGGGGAGGGGTATGCCCGACCCCCGAAATTTGAAGGGGGAATGTCCATAGGTGAGAAGGGGGGGGGTGCAGGGGGGGTCTACCCCACCCCCCTAGCTTCGAAATTTTGGGACCCCCTTAGACGAAAATCCAGGCCTCTCTCCCCCCACATTTCAGAATTTGTTACCCCTGACCCCCATCTGGATTTTGAAATCTGACCCCCCTCCCCCCGCGGGAAATTTTTAGATACTTTTTTTATAATAAATTTTCTTCCAAAAACGTGAATTTTCATCACATATTCATGCTTTTTATACCAAAATATCGTTTTTTATTCAATAAAATGTAGTATTATCCTATAAAAAGAACAATTATTAAAGTTATTAATTATGGTTTAAAACTATTTTGCTTTAGACACTGGACCCCACCTGACCTGACCCCCATCTAGATTTCAAAATTTCGCACCCCAGGTCAACCCCTCCTCCTAAAAAGCTAGGGGGGTCCGGACCCCCTGGGACCTCCCTCCTAGAATTCAAAATTCGATTTACTTTGGGTAACCACCCCCTAGTTTCACCGACCGTTCTCACCTATGGGGGTGTCCCAAATTTTTTTACAGTATACCTCAAATACCCTATTTTTAGCGTTTTAAGTACTGGAACCCCCCAAATTTTAGTGGGGGGTGTCCGGGGTACCACCCCCAAATTTTAGGGGGGGGGGTGTCGGCTATAATCGAGATTTTGGGGGGGGGAGTTATAACCCCTCCCCCCTGCCCACCTATAGTCTAATGCATATTTTTAGCGATTTTTATGTATTTTATTTTGTTCAAAAACACAATAAAGGCAGCCAATGACCATGGACATGGTGCCTGACACACGGGCATCTTTAATACTAAGTTATTTACCTTGCTTAAAAGCAATCTAACTCTGTTGTTAGTCATAACGCCTTGTTTCATGGGAAATCCTTGTTTATCATTGCCTCCAGTTATACGTACTTGGTATCCCTAAAATAAATGTAATATTAATGAAGCAATCAATTTGCTTTGTTTAACGTACACAGAAGCCTGTAAGAACTTAAATTTTTGAAAGATAATTTTAATAAAGTAATTTTAATGTAGTAACATTTTTGCAAACACCTTAAAAAATTAAATCCAAATAACTTCATATGTAGCTGTTCTTCTAATATTGGCGACAAATTTGTTTATGCTATGTATAAGTTAGATGCACCGGTGCCAACATTTCGACCGGTGTTGGGAGCCGGTGCCACTGCCAAAACATATTAAAAAATTAAATTGTAGGATTTTTTTTTCGGATTTTTAATAAATTTTAAAGGTGAAAATGTGAAAAATTAAGTTCTGTTGGTTTTGAATGAATTCAAAGCAAAAAACTTTTAAATCATTTTTTGTAGATTTTAATGAATAATTCTACGTTTTATTGAGTAAAACAAAATGCTTATGAATTAAAAGGTGTAAAAAATATTGATTTCTGCTAAAAAGTCACGTTTATGCTTGCCATAAAAACGTGAGGAAAAATATATTGCTTAGTTAACTAACACGTTAAAAACGTAAAAGTACTTGGTGCCGGACATGTTAAAAAGGTGTTCTTAGTATAGTAGTGTTGTAAAAAGTTACTTTTACTTTTACTTAAACTAATAAAAGTAACAATTTTTAGATTACTTTTACTCGATTTTTGAAATTTCAATTATTTTTACCTTTACTCTTACTCGACTTTTGAAATTTCAATTACTTTTACTTTTATTCTTACTCCGATTTTTGCCAGCAAATACTTAAATTAATTTAAGTAAAATTTAAGTAATCTCAATGAGAAGATTCCCTGTCATGGGCTTGTTGTCAAATAAAGGTTGGTTCATACTTATGACAAAACGTCCTTTGGACAAAGTCCAAAAGAAAAAGTTCTTTGGACTTTGTCCAAAGCACAAAGTTCAAAGGACAAAATCCAAAGGACGTGTTCACACTTTTTGTCCTTTGGACTTTTCCCTTTGGACTTTGTCCGTAAAAACGTCATTTGGACTTTGTCCAAAGGACAAAGTTCAAAGGACAAAATCCAAAGGACGTGTTCACACTTTTTGTCCTTTGGACTTTTCCCTTTGGATTTTGTCCTTTGTGTCTTCAATGCAAATCAAACACAAAGTGACAAAGCAAATCCTCCAATAAAGCGGGGGGGCGCATTTCCAGACCGTGCACAGGTCTGCTTTTTATTATACTTTTACTCATACTTTTACTTTAAAAAATAGGTCTTGCTTTTACTGTATTTAAATAAAATTTTGACTGTTGCTTTTACCTTTACTTTACTTAAATTAAAAAATCACAAATTACTTTTACACTTAACTTTACTTAAATTAAAATTTTTAAATTAATTTTAATTTACTTAAAATAATCGAAAATTATTACTTTTTACAACACTTTAGTTTAGCTTTAGTTTACAACAGCCTTAGTTCTTAGCCCGTTGAAAAAAGTGAAATATTTTGTGCTTGGCACCGGCGGCGGTGTCTGGTACCAGTGATCTCTAGTATAAGTAATGTACATTTAAAACATCAGAGAAAATTAACTAGCAATAAAAATGTAGAACCTTCCATTCCTCGCCGAGACAGTCAGCGGGCACTTCCTGGGCCATGCGCTTCTCGTAAAATGGGCGAAGTTTCTTTTCATCGTCCAACTCAATGAGTTTCTGACAGCCTGTCACTGGATAAGCAATATTTAACTAAAATCTTATAGTATAGTTAAAATTTTTACAAAAAAACCTTGAAAGTTAAAAGTCGACTCAGAATGAGAAAAATTTTGATAGCGAAAAGGGGGCTAAGGTAGATTTATTTCTTTACACAAGGGGGTTTAAAATTTTGAATCTATCCGGCTCCTTCTTTTCATGGTATTCACTCACCTATAGTTTGGAACTTACTCCATGGCTTCTTGCCAATTTCAAAGGGTCATTTATTAAAACAAGCTTTTTTCCGCGATATATGTTAGTGTACTTGGTTCATTTACATATTGCTCTATAAAAATATACAATAGTGATGGACTTACCACTGCATGTTGAAGACAGAGCTGGTCTTCGCTTTGCTGCATTTGGTCTATAGAACCTTCCAGAAGTTTCAAAGCTTCATGACTAAAGATTTTGAAGGTCAGACAATTTTACACGCTACCGGATATTCATTAAAAACCAAAATTAATGTAATTTAGTAGAATAAAAAATCTTGTATATCAAAATGGACCTTTCTCGTGTAGTATGCATAGGTGCGCAGGGGGAGGGGTTGGGAGGGAAGTTAGATCCCCCACAAAATCCCGATTATAGACATACGACAGCCTCCTAAAATTTGGGGGACCCCTGGGCCCTGACACCCCCCTAAAATTTGGGGGGGGGTCCTAGCATACATGGGCACGGGGAGGGGTTGGGGGGTTAACCCTCCCAAAATTCTGAGAATGGGGGTTTAACCCCCCCACTCAAAAGTGGGGGGGAGAAAAGGTTAACCCCCCAATTTTGGAAAAATGAAAAAAAAAGTCTTTAAAATGACTTCGAACTGCCTCCAAACTTAAGTTTTGAGGTCAAAATGAATGTTTAACGCAATAAAAAGCTCAAAAATGCTATAAAAAGGGCTTTTTTGACCTAAAATTAGCGTTTTTTACCTATTTTTCCTTCAAAATTGAAAAACGATATGGGTAAAATGCACTCCGAAAAAAAAAACGATATGGGTATTTTGCGTTTCTTGGATTTTAACCATACATGGGCACGGGGGGGGGTTGAGGGGGGTTAACCCCCCCAAATTCTGAGAAGTGGGGTTTAACCCCCCCCACTCAGAAGTGGGGGGAAGAAAAAGTTAACCCCCCCAATTTTGGAAAAATGAAGAAAAAAAATGTCTTTAAAATGACTTCTAACTGCCTCCAAACTTAAGTTTTGAGGTCAAAATGAATGTTTTAAGCAATAAAAAGCTCAAAAATGCAATAAAAAGGGCTTTTTGACCTAAAATTAGTGTTTTTAACCTATTTTTCTTTCAAAATCGAAAAACGATATGGGTAAAATGCACTTCAAAAAAAAAAACGATATGGGTATTTTGCGTTTCTCGGATTTTAACCCCCCCCCCTAATTTGGGGTTTAACCCCCCTCACTCCGGACCAACTTGCCCATGTATGATTTTAACCCCCCCTAATTTGGGGTTTAACTCCCCCCCCAACTCCGTACCAACTTGCCCATGTATGGGTCCTAGTACTAAAAACACTAAAAATAGAAAATTTGAGGTATCACCCCCAATCCGGGATGCTACCCATCTATGGTAGTATGTATACTTAAATTTAATCCTTCCGACTATACGTAGGCACTAGGCAGCCTCTCGGATTTTAGGAAGTGGTATACGCGACCCTCCGAATTCGGAGGGGCGGGAGGGTTTCACAAAAAACATTGGTTATACCTCAAATACTACCATTTTTAATATTGCGACCCCCAAATTTTAAAGGAATGGGTGTGTGTCTGAGGCATAGATGGGCAGAGGGGGTTGGGGGTTATACTTGCAAAACAAATCCGATTATAGCAGCACCCCCCCTAAAATTTGGGATTACTCCGGACACCCCCCTCCTAAAATTTGGGGGTCCCAGTACTAAAAACGCTAAAAATGGGGTATTTGAGGTATACCCAAAAAAATTTATTGGGACACCCTCCTCCCCGAAATTCGGAGGTCGGGTATACCTCCCCCTCAAAATTCGGAACGCTGCCAACCTATGGTCTGAGATACCCCCAACTTTAAGGAAAAGGGGGGATCGGCAGGGTTCAATTTTTTTCGGGGGGGGGGGTATCCCATTTACCTATCTATGCTTCCAACTAACATCCCAGAGACTGCCACCAATATTTCTACTTTTATCTTGATAGGCACCCGCGTGATCTAACCAACCGTTACCAAAGGTTTTCCGATCACAAGACCTAGACATTAGACCTAACACAAGACATTAGACATAAATTAAGTACCGTAAACCGAAACTCCTATACAGTTTCGCGCACAACAGGGGTCCGTAACGCAGGGCCTTGCTGAGATGGAGCATCGCCGGGTTGCTTTGTCGGTTCTTATACACCAAAGCCAGTGTGGAATGGTCGAAATAGTCCCGGAGCGCTTCTTCCGCTTTGCGCAAATTTTTCTGTCGCAGTTGGTTTAGAAAGCGCAGGAAATACTGAAAAACATTACGTACTAGCTACCATAGGTGAGAAAGGGGGAAGCAGGGTCCACCGTCCCCCCTAGCCTCAAAATTTTTGGATTCCCCCCTAGACGAAAATTTAGGGCCCCTCCTCTCCCCAAATTTCCGAATTTTTTACCTCTGACCCCTCTCTAGATTTTCAAATCTGAACTTCCCCCCCCTCGGGAAAATTTTGGGTACTTTTTTTATATTAAATTTTCTTCTAAAAACGTGAATTTTCGTCACAATATTCATGCTTTTACACCCTTTTTAAACCAGAATATAGCTTTTTATTCAATAAAATGTAGTATTATCTTATAAAAAGAACAATTATTAAAGTTATTATGGTTTAAAACTGTTTTGCTGTGGACACCGGACCCCACCTGACCTCCCTCTAGATTTCAAAATTTCGCACATCGGGTTGACCCCTCCTTTAAAAAGCTAGAGGGGTTCGGACGCTCCTGGGACCCCACTCCTAGAATTCAAAATTCGATTTACCCCGGGTAACCCCCCAGCTTCCCCGACCGTTCTCATCTATGCTTGCTACGACATAAGAAGTCAAATCAGTATTAAATCAATGTGACTCTGACTTTTAACGTTGTTCTTAAGTGTGTGTGTGTTGCAGCCCTGTGCTCAGTCTGGAAATGCCTCCCGGAATATTAGTTGCTGTGCCCCCCCACCGCCGAAAATGAAAAAGTACCCAAAAAATCATGGTCCCATTTTTGACCTATTATGACGCCATTATCGCGAAATTTTTGCAGTTTTTAGCCTATTTTAATGACTTTTAAGCAATTTTAGACTTATTTTTACTTATATTTTACTTTGTGTCCCTTTTTTTTCTTTCCTTTTTCACTTGTTCTCCTGATTAACCCCTTATTTTAAAAAATACGTTCCCCGTGCCCCCTCCCGAATTTTGAAATTAACCACACCAATAAAACCCCGGGGCAGTACAGAGATTTGGTGTTAAATAAGGAATAAAAAGATTCACAGTAATAATTAAAAAACTTTACAGTTTATTTTTAATTAATACAAAAATTGATTGTAACGCCCAGTAAAAATGCTTTTTCTTTGAAAATTTTTTAATGATCGTTAATATCTGAGCTTCGATCTATTTTTTACGATGTTTAAAGATGAATTCTATCAGGGTGAAAATTAATAGGTGGTAAAGTAACCACTTGTTCTTTAAGAAAATATCACGTGGAGAGAAACACCTGACGCAACTTAATAATAATTAAATTAATTAAATTAAATTAATATTAAATTAATTAAATTAATAATAAAACTTTTTTTTATTATTTTTATTCTCGTGCGCTCATTCTTTTTTTTTCCTGACGGCGAGCGGTTAGGCCTTTAATTTCAATCTGAAGGATTTTAACTTTAGTATAATTAAAACCGTTTAAAATAGCACTAAAAATTTAAATTTAAAAACCAAAAATTAAAAAGCCGGACAGAACTTAACTTTAACCATAGGTTTCACGTTATAGGTGAAAAAAATTACGGTTGGGCTGATTAATGGTGGTAACACAGTTGGGATTTATATATTATAAGAGTTTTTTCGACGAGAACTAATGACAAAGCGCTATAAAACTAAACTCTGTATAAATTAATTTCGGACTTGAAATATTGACTAGTAAAAAACGAATTTTATTCTTACCAATTCAAACAAATCAGGGTAGGACTCTAAAATAGTGTCTGCAATGAAATTTATTTCTCCAAACGATTTTGCCTCTTCTGGATTCAGTTGCAGTAGTCGCATCTATAACAATTTTCTCCATAAAAGTTGCTAATAACTTTGTTAACATACTTTTTTAAAAATTTATGTGGGAATATTCGCCCAATTACTACATTTTTAGCGTTTTTAGTACTAGGATCTCTCAAACCTGAGGGATAAATTAATTACAGAATTAAGCTTTTCAATATTGCGTTACTCGAACAACTTAGCTGTCCATAGGTCACCGACCTTCGACGGCTCAGGGGGGGGGGGGGGGTCCACACCCCGGGGTGTGGAGGTTTTTGACCTCCAGGGGGGGGGCACACCCGGGGTGGTTTTTTGAAAAAAAGCAGGGGGGGTGGTCACACCCCGGGTACATTTTTTTGACCAAAAAAATTGACAATTTTTTGACGAAATTTGACCATTTTTTAAGCATTTTTTGGGATTTTCTGGGGAGGGTTGAGGGGGAGGAAAAAGGGCCTGGGGGGGGGGTCAGGGGTTCATGGGGTCGATGGGGGGGGGAGGGGTCAAAAATGGGCCTTAGGGGGGGATAGGTCTCAGAGGCCGTAGGGGGGGGGGGGGGGGGGGGGCCCCCGCCCCCCCCTTCGGTGACCTATGTAGCTGTCCACCCGTTTAAATTGGAGCTGTCTTAAATCTTAATTTAATTTCTCAACAAGCTTTTTTTTATTTCAGGTATTTTTTTCATACGTTTTTAACAATTGACTGTTTTATGTTATGGCAAAAATTCTATAACCACAGATCAGGGGCGTAGCCAGGATTTTAGAAAGGGGGGTTGTACTCCATACAAATTTCTCGAAAGGGGGGTTGTACTACAAAATTTCAAAATACCGTTAAAAAACAATAAAAGGGGGTAAAAATTTTTGCGCTTCGCGCGAAGTCATTATTTTCGCTTTAAGTTGCAGTGCATTAAAAAATAAACTCAAAAACATTAGCTTTAAAAACATAATAACATTGAAAATAGCGCGACAGTGCAAAAAAACTTTGTTTTTCAAAAATTGTTATTGATTTTCATCAAAAATATTACTTAAAGGTTGCAGTGAAGACAGAGTCAAACTTTTTGTCTTCGGTTTTAATAATTTTTGTGAAAAGCTTACCCCTTACCCCGATCATAAGTGAGAAAGGGGGGGTAGTGTGGGGCCACCCCCCCCTAGCCTCGAAATTTTGGGACCTAGACGAAAACCTAAGGCCCCCTCTTTTTATTCAATAAAATGTAGCATTATCCTATAGAAAAACAATTTCTAAAGTTATTATGGTTTAATACTGTTTTGCTTTGGACACCGAACCCTACCTGACCTCCCTTTAGATTTTAAAATTTCACACCCCGGGTCGACCCCCCCTAAAAAGCTAGGGAGTCCGGACCCCCCTGGGATCCCCTTCCTAGAATTCAAAATTCGATTGATCCCGGGTAACGACCCCCCCAGTATCCCTGACCGTTCTCACCTATGCCCCCAATAGCCCACAAAATTTTTTTCAACAAAATATTTCCAGTGGTTCCAGTGGTTCAGGAGTTATGACCCCCAAAAATGGCAATTTTCGACAATTCTGTGCGTGAAAGATTGCTTAATGGGTATAACGATTTACGTTTCAAATTATATACACTTAACGAATGCGTGTACTTTCTACTTTAATTTGAAACCTTGATTGTTAAAATTGGTGAAGTATTTGTCAAGATTTTGCTTTTTTCGTACAAAAACCCTCGATTTTTTCGCTTAAGGTAGAACTTCACAGTTTTTTTTTTTTTACGACAGACCTTTTTGAATTACATCTTACTATACGTAGTTTGACCTGCTGATTCAATTTTTGACATTCATTTTTCTGTAAAAAATGTTATCGCCCACAATCATCAAATAACATCAATAAAATACATGTCAAAAATACAAAACATTAATAAAGTTTATTACCAAAAATATTCTATTTTTCCATTTTCTATTTAGCGTATCTTAAATAAATTAAATTAAATATTTAAATTAAAAAGCTAAAAAATATAAAAAAATTTTTTCGGCGTTTAAAAATATGGTCGAGCGACTACTCGAACCCACGGATCCGATGATCCGAGCGTGACGTACTGACCACTGCGCTACGGGGTCCTCTGGGATTTTCAATTAAAAGGAGCTTTTAAAGGAATGGTTCAAAATGTAGTTTCTCGGCGTCAATTAAAAGAAAATTAAATGAAAATTTAAAAAAAATTGATTCGTTATTTTTAAACGAAAGTTTGGAAATAGTTAGATATAGGTTTTTACCATTTTTTTTATTATAAACGATTAAAAAAGGACTTCAGGATTTTTTTTACTATATTTTTGTAAAAAAGTCTTTGTTGCAATTTAAAAAAAATCCTGAGATCATTTTGAATCCAAACCACCTCTGAAAGTTGCCCCATACATTACCCTAGTTTATTATAAAATTTCGCCCAAACATAACGAATCAATTTTTTTTAAAAGGCCTTATTGTGGTTTTCAGAGGTAGAATCCATGGACATCTGTTGCGAACTGGACAAACTTTTCGGTGATGTTTTTATAACTACTGGATAGCACAGATTCTTAACTTTTTATAGCACCCCACTTTTATGGGCCAAAAATTAATATTTATAATGATATGCGACTTGTAGTCCAAAAGGTCAAAACTGTGAAGTTCTACCTTAAAAAGCAAACGACGGCAATGATTTGATAAAGTTTGCCCAAGATTTTTCAACAATTTTAACGATCAAGGTATCAAATTAAAGTAAAAAGTGGCCGCTTTCTTTGAGAGTATAGTAGTAACTTAAATCGTTATACCCATTAAGCAATTGTTCACGTGCAGAATGGTTGAAAAACGTCATTTTTAAGGGGTCATAACTCCTAAATCACTGGATATTTTGTGGAAAAATTTTTTGTAGGCTATTGGGAGCAGTAGCAGCGGTAAGGTTTTCACAAAAAAATAATCAAAATCGAAGACAAAAAGTTTAACTCCGCACCGCACTTTTAAAAGCTATAAAAAGGTAAATAAGTGTCGAGCGCTGAGCGAAGCAAAGGGCGAGAAAAATTTTTAAAGATTCTTCCCTGTGAACCCCAAAATTTTTACTTCCATCCTCTTTTGACGGCCTAAAAAACAGGGGGGCCAGTTGCCACCACTACAACCCCCCTGGCTACGCCCTTGCCACAGACTACGGCATATTTGTCAAAACTATTGTAACGTCCAGAAATATGAGGCCAAATAAATTGAGTTTTTGAAAGAAAGATTGCGAAACAATTTGCTGTTTTTAGCTTTTTTGGCTGAAAAATGAGCGATACAGGACTTGAACCTGTAATCTCCAGCCTCAGTACCTCATTGACTGATGTGCTGCGTTACACCATCGCTCGACAGTGTTACATTACAACTAGTATTTATAAGACGTCATATTTCTGAAACATTAACACAGCGGGAGTTGTGACACTCTCACTAAAATTGTACTGCGCGAACAATCAATTGAAATCCTCGTCATTACAGGAAAATGACTAGTATTATTATTATTATCAGACCTGTGCACTGCCCCCCCCCCGGGGTTAAAACGGGGGGGGGCAATTCCAAAATAGGGGGGCAACTTTTTTGAAACGGGGGGGCAATAAAACGGGGGGGCAAACAGGGGGGAAAGAAAAAAAAAGACAAAAAATAGAGAAAAAAAGAGAAAAAAAGAAGGGAAAAGGGAAAAAAGGGACAAAAAAAGCGAAAATAAGGTAAAAATAGATCTAAAATGGCTTAAAATACATTGAAATAGGCTAAAAACTGCAAAAAAATTTGCGATGATGGCGTCATCATAGGTCAAAAATGGCGTCATAATATTAGGGTACTTTTTCATTTTTTGGCGGGGGGAGCAAATCCTCCATTAAAACGGGGGGGGCATTCCCAGACCGTGCACAGGTCTGATATCTTCATAGATGAACACGGTAACCGAAGCTAGGAGGGGGTGTTTACCCCGGGTAAATGACATTTATATCCCCCCAAACATCCCGACTATAGCCGACGCCCCCTCTAAAATTTGGGGGTACCCCGGACAGCCCCCCCCCTAAAATTTGGGGGTCCCAGTACTAAAAACGCTAAAAATGGGGTATTTGGAGTATACCCCAAAACAATTTTCGTATTTGCGATGATGGCGTCATCATAGGTCAAAAATGGCGTCATAATTTTAGGGTACTTTTTCATTTTTTGGCGAGGGGGGGGAATAAAACGGGGGGGGGCAAATCCTCCAATAAAACGGGGGGGGGCATTTCCAGACCGTGCACAGGTCTGTTATTATTATATTATTATTATTACTATGATTATTATAAAAAAAACACGTGACTGCGACTCATTCTCCAGTTAATAGGGTGCTGTTTAAAATTCAAATTGAGTCACATATTCTATTTTATACGAATTGTGGCTTATTTTGCCGTAGTAATGACGAATCGAAATACCTGTTTTACAACAAAAGCGACTGCTTGCCTCCTGGATGAAAACACATCGTGGTCTTCTGGAAGTGTAAGATCTCGGCTTGTTTGTCTAAAAAAATATCTATACAGTTAAAAATTGTTTATAAAAGTAAATCATTATCATAATTTCACAAAAAGCTTTGGTAAATCACCATGATTCGAACTGAGAAAAGGTGGGCAGGGCAGTAAAATTTGGATAAAGAGCCAGCGGTAAAAAAAACAAGCAGTTTTCACATTCAAGAGCCATCACACGTTTTGGCACTAAAAACAAAAAAAAATTAGGAGAAAAAAACGAGAGAAGAAACGAAAAATTACAAAAACTTTTGATCAGGCTACCAGCAAATCCAAAAAGCCATAAAACTTATGTTTGAATAAAACAATTAAAGACTAAAAATGTTTTGCAATAAGCGATAGCGACAAAATTTAGGGAAAAAAGCGATTAGGTGATTATTATTTTCGAAGTTTCTAAATTAATTCTATTTCGCTGTAACTTTTAACTGACGTTTGTACAAAAATGATGTGGGCTAAAAATATTAAGGTGGACATATTACACCAACATAAAGGTTGATTTAGACAATAAATATTAATGTATGTATAGTTAACTTTGAATGGCATACACTAATAAAGTTTTTTTGTGCATCGATCACACCGTTAGCGAGATATTCTCACCTAAAGTTTTTACTGCACATCATTTTGTACACATTTTAGCTGTTGCAAACCCTTTTGTCACTATAAGTACGTAATCACGAATTCCCACATCACACTTATTTCAAATACAAATTTCATGCCATTCCAAAAGCAATAAAAAGCTAAATGTAACCTACTTCTGCTCATCGTCAAAAACAGGAAAGGATGTGGAGGGCGTTTCCGGGTTTCCTGATTGGTCCAAAGTGGAAGATGAGAGACGAAAAAAAGCCATACCTAAATCCGCACCCGAGCGCCAATGCTCGGAGTCCTCTAGAAACCAATAAAAATAAAAAAATAAATATAGGAGTTAAAGTGATAGAGTGGGTTTATTATATATTACAATCCAAAGTTTAAAACCAACCACATCCATAAGTGGGCAGGGGGCGATTGGGAGAGGGGAAAAATTCTCGAAACTGCCGAAACCCCTCTAAAATTAGGGAGTACGCCGGTTATCTCCTAAAGGTTTGAAAAGTTTTGAAGTACCTCGGACATCATCCTCCTAAAATTCGGCAGTACCTATAACACCCCCAAAAAGTTGCTGGGTCCGTCCTAGTTCTGAAAATTCTAAACATAAATGTATTTGGAGGATACCCCACCCCTCAACCCCTCTTCCTCAAAAAAATCCTGAAGGATACCCCTTCAGGATTTTCAGGATCCTGAAGGTAGCAGGGGTAGGATACACCCCCAAGAATTTGGAAACTTCCGACAGCCCCCCAAAAAAATTTTGAGGTACTTCGGGCACCCCCTAAAATTCGAGGAGTTCCAAAACTAAAAACGCTACAAATGGGGTATTTAGGGCAGTGGCGTGCCGAGGATTACATTTTCGGGGGGGGGGGGCGGTCTGGAGGGGGTAAAAACTAACCCTGAAGGGGGTGTGGGGGGCGGGAGCCCGCCAGATATGGGGGTCTGGGGGGGCGAGAGCCCCCAAGCGGGGTCAAGGGGCAGAGCCACTTGTCAGGGGGGGTCCGGGGGGCAGAATTCCCCCGCGGGGGAGAAAATTTTTAATTTAAGGTGCTAAAATACAATAAAAATTTTAATTTCAGATGATACTTATTACAAATTTTTAGGTTTTTTTATACCTATACATTTAAAACATGTGTTTAAACGTTAATAAAAGGATAATAGTGTTTATAGCAGTTTTATTACACATGTATGCCTTAACTACTGAACGTGATAATCGATTTGAAATCAAAAACTAAGATAAATTGTCAATTTAAACTACCCGCGTAGCGGGAAAATTTTGATTTTTTGACTATTAATATGCTTTTGGAAGGCATCAGGAAAGTTTCTGTAGTAATATTAAAGAAAAAAATTTTTCTCTCCCAAAATTTAAAAAACGTAAGGGTCCCTCCCCCTTACAAAAAAAAAATCCAGCTTCGCCGGATTTCGGGGGGGGGGGCGGCCGCCCCACGCTCCCCCCCCCTCCTGGGCACACGACTGATTTAGGGTACAACGCAAAAAATTTGAAATTGGGGCAACCCCCCACCCCAAAGTTTCAGGGGTCGGCTATACCCCTCCCACCAAATCACGAAAGCTGTACCTATGAAAAAGGGCGAAAACGTTAAGTTTTTCTTCTAGCCGTGGCGTATTTTTATTTCCTGATTTTTTTCTCGAAAATTGATAATTGTAGCTTACAATGTTGAACAAAAAAAATTACCTGATACTTCAAGTCGGTTTGGAAAATTGCAATATTGACGCCATTTTTCAACAAAAATTAATTCCTCTGTAAAAGTCAGCCGTTTCATTGCCAACATTGTTTTTCGGATAAATTTGCCTATGAATATAAAAGCACGAGTATTTCAATTCAATCGCTAATCACATTAAAATTAATCATTTACATTTATTCAGATATATTAAATCATTCACAAAAAAAACTTAAAAGAACGGTATATTAAAAGTGCAGACGTTTTAATCAATGAGATGCAAAACTCAACATTGATTATTTTTTAACTGACAATTTTTAAAACACACCACACAGTTTAGCTTTGCATCTTTTGATTGTACGTATTTTTTGTGTTTTTGGAATCGAAATTCCTATAATGATGTAAGTGTGGTGAACCATTAAAATTATTTAATGGAAATTTTAATGTGAAAACTTTAGCTTCCGGAAAAAAATGGTTCTGGAGAAAACCTTATCGTGTTTTTGTCAACTGATTGATGACCAGCGATAACATTTAAGTAAATTTTTAACGGATCAGATAAATTATTATATGATTAGAAAGCTAAAACCACAAGGAATTTTTCAAGATAGCTTTCACTTCACTAGTGAAAAATGATTAATCACTAGGGATGTGCTCGATTGTCATTTTTTGACATACGCGGTTGTGAATCCTGATGTTTATTTAATGCATATTATAATATCGAGGGCGCTATGCAAGAACCTGCTAAGTCCAAATTTGTAGTTTCGAGAAAAATCGATTAAAAGTTTGAACCATTAATAAAAAAATCTTATCCTTAATTTAGAAAACTGATATTTACAGCATTTGTTGCCCATTGGCATTACTTTATGTACACAAAATTTCTAAGCTGTAATCACACTAGCTAATAAGATATAAGCCGCTAATGGACTTAGCATAATTTGGCACACCATTTCTATGGACTTAGCAGAAACAACTGGACTTAGCTTCAACAAAATTCATTTATTTAGGACTTAGCACTGTAATCTTCAATATCAATTTTTCTATAAAAGGCACATAAACATCAATTTTGGTAATGTAATAACTGCCACCTCAATTTTATATCAATTTTAATCTTTTTTATCACTAGAAAAGCTTTTTTTGCCTTATCCCACTGTAACCTAATGCTTTTCCATTTCTACTGCATATTTACTGTAGTACTATTTCACTTATCACCAGAAAAGCATTGTTAACGAAATTTACAGTAAATTTTACTTTATTTTATCAATGTCAGCTACCCTTATTGTCAGTTTGGAAATATATATTGCAAAGTTTAGAATATTTTAGGTTATAAGAAGCTTGGATTATTTGGACACTGTAGTGTATTTTTATGGCATTTCTTGTGCACCTTTGGCTTGATTTTGTAATACTCAATGATGAAATTTATTTTACTTTCTGCTTTTTTTTCTCGTTCACTAATTTTTGTGCAATTTTGAATAAAGAATTTTTTGTTGCAAATAGCATTCTTGTTGATTTTTGCATTAGACATGGTGCAGGGTTTTTACTCCACGTTGTTTATAATTATTGAATTTTGCCTCTTGTTTATACTGCAACGGCAAAAAATCTGACTTAATTCGTTAATTAGTTTTTAATAAAATTTACACCCAATAAAAAGCACTTGCTAAAAACAGTTGTTCAGAACAATAATAAACCATTCAGTTTACCTTTAAAATAACACTTACAATAAAATAGCCGTTCACACAAAAATATACAGTTGGGCGTTTGTTCAAAGTTTCTCTTTGAATTCGCTCAACAAAATTCTTTAAAAATGTGATAAAAAGGCTTTAAAATAAAAACGTAAATCGAGGCTAAGCAATAACTTGTAATGTGAACGAAGCCGCATTTTATGTGTTATATTTAGCAAAACGGAACAACCTTCGAAATTTTTGGAGTTTGTAGAGATAAAGAGCGGAGTTACTGTTAGGGGTGTACTACCCCGCTATTGGACAGACCACAGGCGGCCATGACCGTTGCCAGGATTTTAATTTAGGGGGGATTTTTCGAAGGTGCTTTATACGTGCCCAAAGTGGCGTGCCCAGGATTTCATTTGAGGGGGCTGTCTGGGAGTGTAAATACGAATCCTAAAGGAGGTCTGGGGGCGGCCGCCCCCCAGATATGAGAGGCCTGGGGAGAGAAAGCCCCCAACGGTGTCACGGGGGTCCGGGGGGCAGCATGCCCTCCCCCCGGCGGAAAAATTAAAAAAATTATAATTTAAAACGCTAAAATACACTAGAAATTTTAATTCCAGATACCTAATACAAAATTTAAAGTTTTTTTATACCTATACATTTAAAACATGTACATAAAACGTTAATAAAAGGATAATAGTGTTTATAGTAGTTTTATTAAACATGTATGCCTTAACTAGTGAACGGGATAATCGATATGAAATCGAAAAACTTAAATAAATGGCAATTTAAATTACCCGCGTAGCGAATAAATTTTCGTTTTTTGACTATTAATATGCTTTTGGAAGACATTAGGAAAGTTTATGTATTAATATTAACAAAAAAAAATATTTCTCTCCCAAAATTTAAAAAACGTAAAGGTCCCTTGCGACAAAATCTGGAGGTAGGCACCCCCCCCTGGACACGCCACTGCGTGCCCACAAGGGGGTCTGGGAACGAGAGCCCCCAGAAATGAGGGGTCTGGGGCGGTAGAACCCCAGCGGCGTCAAGGGGCAGAGCCTCTTGTCTAGCGGGTCCGGGGGGCAGAATGCCCCCCGGGGTTAGAAATATTTTTAATTTTAAGCTCTCTAAAGGCACCAGGAAACCTAAATTTAAGCAGAGTTCTGATTTATTTTCTCTTTTTTTAATAGATACAACAATAAAAATTATAATTAAATAGTTTTAAGGTATTATTATATGTCATTTTAATTTAAAAAAAAACGTTTGTTTTTTAATAAAAAATGTTTATTCAATTTTGGTTATGCTGCAGTTATGCACTGCACTAATGGTTTGAATTATGAATAATTTTCTTTTTTTGAATAAGAGGTTTTATGATCCTCAATTACTCTTATTGATGTATTTTAGATAGCTTTAATACATTAAGAAAAAAATTTTTCTAATTTTTTAAAAAAAAAACCGAAAGGGAGACCCTAACCAAATTTTGCTTTCCCAGAATTTGAGGGGGGATTAATCCCCCAATCCCTCCTGGCTACGGACTTGGCGGCAAAAAGTAAACAATAATGTACTTTGTTGCAATTGTACTTACCAAAGACGTAGTATATGCATATTATATTTTAGAAAATGACTCGAGGTAAAGGTGATATGCAAGATAAAAATGGACAAGGCTTTATTCAGAAATGGTTAGACTTTTTGTTAATTCAACCATTATCTTGGCGACTGAGATAAAAATACATGTAAACAGACCTGTGCACTGCCCCCCCGGGTTAAAACGGGGAGAGCAATTCCAAAATGGGGGGGCACGGGGGGGCAACTTTTTTGAAACGGGGGGGGCAAGCAGGGGGAAAGAAAAAAAAGAGAAAAAAAGGAGAAAAAAAGAAGGGAAAAGGGAAAAAAGGGACAAAAAAAAAGCGGAAATAAGGTAAAAATAGGTCTAAAATGGCTGAAAATACATTGAAATAGGCTAAAAACTGCAAAAAATGATGATGATCGCGATGATGGCGTCATCATAGGTCAAAAATGGCGTCATATTTTTAGGGTACTTTTTCATGTTTTGGCGGGGGGGGGTGCAAATCCTCCAATAAAACGGGGGGGGGGCATTTTCAGACCGTGCACAGGTCTGTGTAAATATACATGGGCAAGTTGGTGAGTGGAGGGAAATTAAGATCCGAGAAACTCATTTTACCCATATCGTTTTTTTGGAGAACATTTTACCCATATCGTTTTTTTGGAGAGCATTTTATCCATATCGTTTTTTTGGAAAGCATTTTACCCATATCGTTTTTCGATTTTAAAAACAAATAGATAAAAAAACGCTCATTTTAGGTCAAAAATCCCTTTTTACTGCATTTTTGTGCTTTTTTTGTGCTCAAAACTCATTTTGACGTCAAAACTTAAATTTGAAGGCGGTTAGAAGTCATTTTAAATACATTTTTTCTTTATTTTTCGTAAATTGGGGGAGGAGGAGGTAACCTTTTTCCCCCTTCCACTTTGAGTGGGGGTGGGGGGTGGGTTAAACCCCCATCTCAGAATTTGTTCTGGTTCTCCAAGTTGGGAGGAGGGTTAACCACCAACCCCCCGTGCCCATGTATTGTATGTATGGTTGTAAATTTTGTAAGTAAATAAGTGCATGTACATGCGTTAAATGAGTAAGGGCTGGTTCACACCGAACTGGCAGCTGAGCTGATAGCTAAGCTAACGCGCACGAAACCGTCATTGTTGCTGCGGTGTGGGCTGTGTGTTACTTATCAACTACCATTCTGGTATGAACCAGGTCTAAGTGGCGCAGCTATAATTTTACCGTAAACAAAAAATCTCAATAAACCATGATTTAAATGGTACGCAATGCGTAAAATGTGGATTGTTTATTTAATTAGTATATAAAATACCTAAATATTTAGTTTCAACAAAAATTAGTGCACAATTTAAAAAAACCGAAGCAGAGTTTTTATTAGTTAACAATTTGTAAATTAAAATTGACAATTTTTCAATTAACTATAATATAACAAAACAAGTGGATTTAATTTAAAACAAATTTAATTAAATTAAATCTAGCGCATAGTGAATAGGGATTGACCGTATCGGGATTTTTAGATCCGGCGTGATCGATTCGGATCAAATGTCGATCCGGCCGGATTTGAGATTTTACCGGATCTCCAAGAAATGCATTTTTACATTTTTTTTCTAGAGTGCCTTTTAGTCATATAGTTGTTTGATAATAGGTAAAAACGCTAAATTTTGGAGGTGTACGTATAATATCCTTGGTCTTCTAAGGCCGCCTCCACCTAAACGTTTTTAACGTCACTTACCTTATAACTTAAATAAGTCGTAGACGCCTGGTATACAAGCCTTCGTTCATTACAAACTGTTGAGTTGAGTTTGATTTTATAATTTTTTAGGACGCAATCACCCGAAGGACGATTAATCGTCTGTCCCCTTCGTGTTTTGTTGCGTAAAGAAAACGAAGATCAAGTGCCACGAATAATTAGGGAGGAAATTATCGAGTTTCTCAACTCTGGTGGTTTTAACACCGTTGGTCAATACGCCGGAAAAGCCCCTCAGGCATGTATTAACTTTTTTCCCCAAAATATCGGGTGACGGGAGAAGACAATGACGGAGGTGTTTTTCCGTTGCACAATAGTCGAGTAGTAAAACCCTTAAAGAAACATCTAAAAAATTTAAGAAAAAAATTATTAATACCCAAAGGTTTTTGGTCGAATTCGCTTAGTACTCATTTTAATTTTCAAATGTATTTTGCAAATCTTCTTGAGATAGGAACAATGAGTTTTAATGAGATTTTTGACCTTAAAACAAAACATAAAATAAAAACATTATATTTAAACAAAAACTTAGAGGAAAACTAAAGTCGAAATTTGTTTTGGAGAAGAGAATGGACTGCGACATTAAGGGGACATAGCGGCGGGATAGGGGTGCAAATGACTAAGGTCAGTCTAACAAGGGACGAATGTTTTTTGCATTGTCTCTGCGTAGTTATGGAACCTTGCAGAATCGGAGAATGTTATCTGAAAAAGCATGTCAATTATTAACGGCTGGAAGCCCTATTTTTGTTTTTTTTTGTGCTAAGGGTGGTATATAACCAGTGGCGTGCCCAGGGGGGGGGGCGGCCGCCCCCTCCCAAATCCGGCGAAGCCGGATTTTTTCTTAAGGGGGACCTCTACGTTTTTGAATTTTGAGAGAGAAAAATTTTTTTCTTTAATATTAATACCGAAACTTTCCTGATGCCTTCCAAAAGCATATTAATAGTCAAAAAACCCGCTTTTTTCCCCGCTTCGCATATAACTTAAATTCTCAACTTATTTTTGTTTTTCGATTTCAAATCGATTAGGCCCTTCAATAGTTAAGGCATACATGTTAAATCAAACTACTTTAAACACTATTAACATTTATATAACGTTTTAAACACATGTTTTAAATGTAAAGGGATAAAAAACTTTAAATTTGTAATAAACATCATCTAGAATTAAAATTTCTAGTATATTTTAGCACCTTAAATTAAAAAACAAGAGGCTCTTCCCCTTCATTTCCGGGCCCCCCCCCCTAGAAAGCTAGGGGGGATTCGACCCCCCTAGGACCCCCTCCTACATTTTGAAATGCCATTTACCCGGGGTAAACACCCCCCCCCCCTCTGGCTTTTTGACCGTGTTCATCTATGAATAACTCCCTAGTCTTTATTTAGATTGACATGCACCAATAGTTTATAAACTTTCCTAAAAAACATGGTTACCAATTTGAGTCTTTTTATTCTACATAAAACAAATTTTGGTATGTTGTTTGTTGGCTATAAACCATAGGTGGGCAAGGGGGAGAAGGTTGTGGGTACCCACAAAACTTAAAACTGCCGACACCCTCCTAAAATTTAAACACGCAGAGAGATATAAAAGTTTTTTACTGTTTCCATAATATTTTTTCAATTTTTTGCCTACGTATTTTCTGTACAAACTTTTATGTTAAACAAGACAAAATAAAACCTTTTGTAAGTTAATGTAATAACATTGTTTTGTAGGCCAATTATGAACAAGAAGAACTGGAAGTTATCACGAAAATTAAGCAATTAAGGACTGAACAAGTTCCAAACGAATACTGTCTGGCATGCAAGGTCTAGATAAAAAACTACAGAACCAATTTATGTAAATTGTATTTTAAAAATTTGTGTAAATTGTTAAAATATTTTTTGCCGCCACTTAGCACCGCCCGGCGCCGGCCAATATAGCGACACCGATGCATATGCATCCCTATTTTTTACGCAAATTTTTAAATTGCTTTCTTGTTAAATAGTCGTTTCAAAACGTTATCGGAGATAGTAAGCTATGATTTACTCATAAAATATAATATACCAATATTAAAATAATACATTTGATGAACAGTGTCAACAGTTTTAAAAAATGTTTTTATCTGGCGGGGAATGTAAAATTAGGAGTAATTAAGTGAGTAGAGTAGGTTTTAAATTGATAAGTGGACTATTTCGCCTTCTGACCGTTTTTTTAACTAGACCGAAAGGTTGCACAATTTTGGTGTCTAAATCAGGGATATGGATACCGGCTTCAATTTAAGCATCACAATGCTCATTTTAATACCTGCATCTCCAGACACCGGCTAACTGTTTTCGGATTTGCACTCGGTAGTTGATGCTTATCCTGATTTATGATAATAAGCAAAAACTGGCAAAATGCGTTTCGAAAAGTTTGTATTTTAATCGAAACTTTACGTTCAAATATTATTAACTCACAATGTTTGTTTAAACTTTGGAGTATTTTGAAACTAAGAGCTCCAACAGTTGTTGGAGCATTTCACAGTCTATTTTTTTTAGACTATTATTATTAAGACCGTTTATTAGCAAACTTTCGTCCACCACCGCTAACTTCCTGCTTAACCTAACAGGAAAAATTTTAGTGATTTTAAAAGGGGAGATAGCCTTATAAATTTATTCAAGTTTTAAGAAAAAAGTAAGGGTGTGGTACAGAGTCAAACTTTTTATTTTTCGGTTTTGTTGATTTTTGTGAAAATAAATAAAAGCTTGGTAATTTTTTTCGTCTAAATATCACGGTGTGAAAGATTCACCTTTCCAAGGCTTCTTAGGACATCCTGTACTTAACCAATTTTTTCACTACGCAAACTTTTGTTACATAAGATTAAAAAAGAACAAGCGTATTTTCAGCTTTAATTTGACATCCTGATTTGCTGATTATAAAGTTTAAAAAAAAGTATTTGTCGAGATATTAGTGCAGACTTGTGCACGGTCTAGACCGGGTGATGCGGTTGCGGATGGAAGTGCTGGCTAATTTAACTTTTGAATGAATGAATGAATGAAAATTCTTTATTTATACATGAAAATACACCCAAAGGAAAATAAATTAATAAAGATTACACTAGAATGTAAGAATACTGAAATAATAAAACAAAATTGAAAAACATTTTAATCCTTTAGATGAGTCATTTAAAATGTAAAATAAAGGGAAGGCAGACACAGAGCCAAGAGGCTACGTAATGTGTCGATCAAACTTTAAAAATTTGTCAAAACTAAAGTTGTTTATTTTAGACATAAATATTTTTATGTTGGTAGATGTTACAATATCTTCAGACAGGTAATTCCAGTATTTTGCTGCCCTAACGCTAAAATAATTATAAAAAATTTCTTTTTTAGTCATAGGTATAAATAGTTTTTTACTATTGTCATTTTTTCCTCTGTAATTTCCCCACTTAAAAAAGTTTTCAAATGAAAGCCCATTGAGTTGATATACAATAGAATAACAAATATTAAGATCAAAATGAATGTGTCTTTCTTCCAGAGATTTTAACTTTAA
>JASAMX010030108.1:0-72355 GCA_030248175.1 Microlaimidae sp. YZB2_3 | reverse complement strand
AGAATGTGTACTTTGCGACAGGTGTCTGAATTTTTAATTCAAGCTACAAATATACGAAAAAATAACTTGTTTTGTGCTTTTATTCGCATTTACTATATTATTTACAATATTTCTGTTTAAAGATCGAAGTATAAAAAACATGTGTTAAATAAAGCAAAGTTGTTTTATCTGGTGGTATTGTAACAGCAACGATCTATTAAAATAGTTATGAATATTAAAATTTTCAATTTAATTCATTCAATAGCCAAAATGTAACACTTCTAATGTTTAGAAAAATTTTTTAAATTTAAACTTGTGTATTGTATACATATGTTAGAGGTTTGGTATGTTACATATGGGTATAATATTAGAATGTTATATAATAAAGTCAAAAAATTTTTAAATAAAAAAAATTGTTTTTCACGCCGACGCTTTAGAAATTTGTCTATTGTACCATAATATCTCATGACGGTAACAGAATATCATTTTTTTAGAATTATGTTATTATGCATTGTTAAGCAACATTCATACCTGCTTTAAATTGGCGAATTCGTTTATTATCTTAAAACTTATAAAACGAACTTTTAAAATTATATTTGTTTTTTAAAGTATCAGTATCTCTCGACTCGAGATTAAGATAAATAAAACCACCAAAGGATGTTATTTAATTTATCTCACAAGAATTAGTGATATATAAAATACCGAAAGCTCGTATTCGAAATTCATAAAAAAATCTTTTCGTAAATATAGCATTCATAAAATTTATATTAGGCTTCTGAATAACAAATAATTTGATGTTACACGGGTTTAAATTTTTTTAACCCATGCTCAAACAGTCCAACTTTCATTGATTATTTTCTTAATATAACAGGAGTAGATTCCGCAGAAAGCTTAAAAATAAGTTAATTTTAGTTCTTCCAGAGAAAGCTGCATAATCTCTTTGGAAAGAATATTTTTTGAAACACTTGCAAATTCTTAACTAAAGTAAAAAATTTTTCCTTAGCCTCAGCAAAACCCTAAAGTCTAAAAAACGATAAAAAACCCAAAAAAGTTTTATAAAATGTCGAATAATGTACTGCTTAAAGAAGGTATTTTTGGGAAGATTTTGCATAAAGTATTTTTCCAGAAACCGAGAAAGTATACGGTAACAAATTTGCCATATTCCAGTGGTCACATTTTTTCAACATAAAATCAAATATTAAATGTTTTTTGTTTATATTAGACTTTTTCGATTCATTAAATCTATTTCATGTACAATTTTTTTAATAGTTCTATAAGATTGGATTCTTATGCAACAGATATGTTTTACTGCCTGTCCCGCATTATGAAACAAATAGGTCAAGTTTTGTAATTTACTTCAGCTAAAGCAATTGGATAGAAAATAAATAAAAACAGATGTAAATTTTGTAATATTTATTATGTTTTGGTATAAACCACGGTCTGACAGTGACAATCTTCCACATTTTACACTATTTTATTGTTTTGGTTAGGTGTTTTTAACATCTATATAATTTTGAAGCAATAAGCAGTTCATTGTGTATAAATATAAATATCTATCCAAATTTATTAAGCTGTAGATTACCAACGCATAATATCCAACTTAATATGGCGCTAGTTATTTAAAAATTGTGTTTAAAAAATATTTTAGGCTTACGCTTTGCTTAGCATTCAATATATTTAGTTTTATTTGCCGTGTTTAAAACTAAGATATTAAAAGATCAAGAATAGAAGATGAGTATAAAAAATTATACCTAAATTATAACTGGATTGTGTTGTTTCAATCCAAAAACATTTAACGAACCGTGCAATGTGTCTTTGAATTGAAACTTAATTTTTGCCATTTGAAAATATCTATATATTGGGCATATGGTTTTTGGATTCAAACATTGTAATTTCTACCAATTTTAAAAAAATTTAAACATAGGGTATATTAACATGTTTGATGTTTACTCATCATAATACTAGAAAATTGTTATCAAATTGTAAATGACTCAGTCGGAGGATTGATCTTTATTTTTCCTTCCAGCACGCTATAAACATTTTTGCATAGGCAAAACTAATGTGCATTCCAAAAAAATTTGTATTTTTTAAGATTAAAGGAACACTGTCACAAATCAAATTACTATATCACGTTAACTTTTAATTTTAACGATACTCGTATAATATATAATCGTATAATCGCAGTATAATCGCAGTACGATAATAACTAATTATGTAGGTTGCGGTTTTTAAACAGGAAGTGATCACATAGTAATTATCGTGTTGGGTGTCGACCCGACTAAACCTTGCATTTATAATATTATATTATTACTTGTATCTCTAAAAATACTAATATATATTTCCTTTCTAATACCAAAGTTATTCAACTGCCAAAATTTAAAAATTATTATTATATAAAACTCTAGCTGCCTGTAGTATAGTACAGACGTGAATATATTTTGGTTAGACAAAATGTGATTTTTTGTTTTCAAGTTTGTTGTAAGTTTTGAAATTCTCACAATCCTTGAAAAACCGTATTTAAACTATTAAACAAAACCTTAAGACGAAAAAAGAGAAAAGTTGTGTTTGTGATCTGAGAAAAGGTAAGAAATAACCTACATAGTACCACACACGCAAGGACGCACGCACTCGAACGCACAAGCATGCACAAGTACATATGCAAGACACGCACGGACGCACGCACTCGAACGCACATGCATGCACAAGCACACATGTAAGACACACACACACGCACGTACCCACACATTACATCTATTTATATAGATTTGGTAAATTTGGGAATACAGTAAAGTATCATTATATTTTTATAGCAGCAACAATAAAATTATTATATTCCATAACATCGCATGAGCATAAAACATAGCAGCAAAACAGGTTTGAATTTTACTCCACTTGTTAGATTAGAGCAAAGAATTAAATCTAACATAAAATATATGCATAGAGCTTTAGTGCAGGAAATTTTTGTTATGAAGGAAGGTAATGTATAAATCAAACTTTTGCCGTGTATTTTTTGTCTGTTTGCAGACATTTTTACCGATTTTATATTTGTAATATATTTTAGATGCTTGTTTCGGCGGTTGGTCACAAACCCGAATACCAATATTATAAATTTTAAACTTATGTTTTAATTGAATTAATGAACTTCGGATTTGTTCAAAGAAAGATCTGTTACTTAAAAATTATATATTATTTCAGAGTTAAAATAATGGGAAAAGAAAGCGAGGAAAGATTATTTTGGTAAATGGGCAAACTTTTGGGATATGACATGGATTTTAAATGAAAATAAAGAAGTTTTGGAGAGAAAGCGTTTTTGAGCGCTATTTGATTTGACAATAATGCCGCGGTTCAAACCGCAGAAGACTTTGTTTTACGCGTTTTATTTAAGTTTACTGGTATTTGGAACGCGGTATATTTTCCGATCTCCCTCAGTCATGGCACTGTTTTCGCCTTCAACTGCCCTTCAAAATGAAGACAAAAAACCCGAAAAAGTTGTTCACATCAGAAGTGAGCGGGATTTAACTTCTTATAATGAATCAAAGGTTAAAAAATCCGATTCTTCAATAAAAAATCTACCACCAAATAAACAGGAGTTAAAGGCTTCTCGGTCCAAAACGCCTTCAAACGTAGAAGAAAATTTGCGACAACTTTCTAAAAACACGGAGGCAAACAATCAAAACAATAAAAACATAAACATTCCAACTCAACCAAAAAACCATGATATTAGTAAAACCAGAAGAAGACCAAGGTAGTACTTTTTTTAATCGTCATAGATTTAAAGCGCTTGAGACGCGGTCAAAATCAAAAAAAATTTGAAGTTTAATACATTTTATTTGACTTATAAAATGCTGGTTTCCAAACAATCTATGAAACATACTAAATTAATTAAAGTACTACCACTAAGAAATAAAATACAACCAAACAATCAAAATTTACTGCAAAAACCAACATTAAAACCGACTGAACCTTACGTGGAGCTGGGGTTGAACGAAATTGACGCCGAAGTAGCCAAACAGTACCCGGTTCTCAAGAATGGAAAATTTATTGCACCCAGAAGAATGGTTCATTTCGATTTAAAGGGAGCTCCTCCTAAAGTGTCTTATTTAAAGGTGGGGTGCTTTTTTAATTGAAATAAAAATTGATTTACGTCAAGAAAAACCCAGAGTTTTTTAACTATTACAGGCCCTCTTGTTCTATTATATAAAGATTATTATAGTATTACCAAGTATTAAACCTACGGTTGATATCGAAACGAAAATATCAAAATCAATAAAAAATACGTATATTTTAAATTTGGTTACGTTTTAATAATACATTGTAAAATTTATTAAAAAACTTTCAGCACGCATTGAATGTGTGTTAAAACTCTAAAAAAATTTCTAGGATTTTTTTATTTGAATTTATTGTTCATTTGTAAAAGCATAGTCGCATGACTTGTTTATAAATTAATAATATCAAAAGTGGATAATCTAATAAAGGTCTGTAGCAGCGTGCATTATAAAATTCAATTCGAGCCGCATGTCCGGCCTAGGGCCGCATGTCGGTGGGGGTTGGGGTTTTTTGTTTGGGTTGTTGTTGTTGTGGTGGTGGTTGTGTTGTTTGGTTGTGGGGGGTGGGTGTGGGGGTGTGGTTTTGTTGTGGGGGTGGGTGGTGGTGGTTGTGTGGGTTTGTGTGGTTGGTGGGTGGTGGTTGCTGGGGTGTGGGGTGGTGGGTGGTGTGTGGTGTGGGGTGGGGGTGTGGTGTGTTTGTGTTTTTTTTGTGTTTTTTGGTTCGGCCCTAGGGCCGCATCTCCGGCCTAGGCCGTGCTGCTGCTGCCCTAGGCTGGACATGCGGCCTTAGGCCGGACATGCGGCTCAAATTAAATTTTATGATGCACGCTGCGACAGACCGCTGTTACATACCTTTATTAGATTATCCACCTTTGCTTCTTTAAACAAACTACCATATTAGTCGTATTCAAATAACTAATAGCCTGTTTAATGGCAACAGAACGATGTTTTCAATTATAATGTTTTTTATCTGTTTTTTAAAGCATAAAAATGCAAAAAAAAATTTAAAATCAGGCTTTTCTAAAAATAAAAGTCATTAAATAACAATAATAAGACAAAATTAAATATCAATTCTGTTTTTTGTAAAAATCCATTCCACCTTACGCAAGGAAGTATTTCCCGTGCTCAAGCGCCTTGGTGCCAACAGTGTGCTCATGGAGTGGGAAGACATGTTTCCTTTTAAAGGGGTTCTCAACCAGACCAGAAATGGGTTCGCCTACAGTGAAGCAGAGTTTGCGGATATTATGAAAAGCGCCAGAGATGCCGGTCTGGAAATTGTACCTCTTTTGCAGGTGACGCAGTTAGTTAAAGTTTTAACGCAAAAAATTTTCGCTTGAGACAAAAACCATGGGCGTATCTTGGCTAGATATTTATTCTGATCAACTCCCCCCTGCGACTAAAATGCTTCTAAATCAATCAATAAAAATTATATTTTCGATGTCAAAGCCTGTTTATTATTTCTTACAAAGCCTTTTTTATAAAGCTGAATTTTACTGCAAAAACTACTCGCTGCACTAAAAATAACGTCCGATATTTCTAATCAGTAGTAGGATGACTTTTCACTACTAACATAATAGGAAACAAAAAAGGGGGAGTTAACTGACATAAGAATCTGACCTTCTCAAATCCCTGAAATTACCTGGATTTCACTTCAAACAAAATTTACTTACTTTTAAGTTGTTTTTTTTAGTTCAGACGTTATTTAGAATATTGCATTGTGTGATTTCCTCATTTTTTTTCTTAATGATCAGATAACAGAATTAATATTATACTAAGCATAGTCTATGCATAGTTTAATTCTACTGTTACATCATTTTATTTTTTTTCTCTTTTTTTTCATCAACAAACCTACTATGGCAAAAAAAATTTTAGAAGTAACTTAGTTTTTAAAAACTTTCAATGAAATAAAAGCTGTATGTTTTATTAGAGTTGAGTACTTTTATACAAGTTATAAAAGTTACAAAACACAATTTTATTTGTAAAAATCCAGATTTTGGTGTTAAATACCATTTCAAAATATATCACTTTTTAAAATTTTAATCTAATTAAATAAAAACACGATAGAATGGCTTTATCGGCAGCAGAAAATATACGCGCAAATATGATTTTGGCCTGAACTAAAGTATTGCTTTCCGCCTTTTTTTAGTTCTAGAGCATTTTCCAGGCATGTTTATAATATTTGTTTTTGTTCATATTATTTTTTTGTTTAGACATTTGGTCATTTAGAATGGATCTTAAAACTACCACAATTTTCTCATTTGCGAGAGGATCCAAACATACCCCAAGTGATCTGTTTCGGATTAGACGAAGCTTGGATCTTGGTTAAAGAGGCCATCAATCAGGTCGCATCAGCCCACAAGCCTTATGGCCTTCCATTTTTCCATATAGGTATGAATGAGAGTCTTTATATGCTAAAGCACAATCAAAAACATAAAATATAATAACAAAGGAAAAATATGTGACTTCACATATTTCTGAGATACATTGACTGCCTATTTAGGGCACTTCGATGTGCTAATTGGGACCTCGTTTCTGAAAGAATGGCCCTACTTAGGGCGTGTAATAACCCTTATAAGGGCACGCCCTAATTTGGGCGCGCTTTTATTAGGACATATTATCAAATATTTTTTCTTTATTATTATTATTAAGTCCGATGTGCAAATTGGAACCTTTTTCTAAAAGAATGGCCCTAGGGTAATGCATGTAATTTCGGCACTTTTTGGATATTTTTAAAACCGTTTTTTGGCCATAACTTTTTTCAACTTTGTTTGATCAAAAAGTTTTATATTACAAAGTTGTGTATTTTCTTATTCTGGACACACTGATATGCATAACAATCAACATCTACGTAAATTTCGTTTTATAAGGGACGATATTGAAAATGGCCACTTTGGAAAATTCGTTTGGAACATTTAATTTCGGCACTTTTTTTGTCAGGCTATAACTTTCTTGTTTTTAGGTCAATATTAATGCTTAATAGCTTATTTGAATGTTGACTGCTACATTTACTGCCATATTGGTTATGTAGCGGGCCAAACAGGGGTCAAGCCGGTAAGTTGATGATCCTGCGGCCCGGTACACACGGATTCCTTATCGTATTTAATGGCACACTTTATACAGTACGTCCCCTTTTATTTTGACTCAGTCGGTTATTAAATAACAAAGAAGTCTGCACGTATTCAAGTATTTGACCTTTGTGTTTGTTGATTACGTAGCGGGGGAGCACACAACACACCCTCTTGACCGGGAGGTCAAGTCGGTTCACGGAGTAGGGTTACGGTAGGATGGGCTAAGAAAGGGAGGAATTCTTCGCGAATTCCTTTTCAAAAAGTTTCTCCCACTGTAGATTCCAGATACGAAATGCCAAGTAAGGGGAAAGCTGCGAAGAACAAATCCTGCAAGTCAATTTGGGTAAATACCAATGGTCACTAGTTATTTTGGTGAAACATTACCGTGTTGGGACATGAAAAAAAATAAGAGCAAAGCAGGTTTTGCTCTCTTCAAAAATGATTGCAGCAAGTACGACTTGTGTGACCTACACGGTTGCAATAATCACAGATGGGGCGTCCATCCGGTGTCCATAGAACGTTTGAATTATTTGCAGGAGGATTGCTAACCCCCTGATTATTCGACGTTTGTTGCTGATTGTTAGCAGGACGGTTTTGTCCGTTCTGGTTTCGCGGGTTATTTCCACTACTGTTACCTTGGCGCGATATCCCGCGAGCATTCCTCCCCCCGCGGTAGGAAGTACTTCCCCCACCACGCTGAGAAGAAGATGCTGGCGCGGAATATGCGACAACAGTCTTTTTACTCAAGTCCGCCTTGATTAGATCTTCAGCTAGGCTCCGAAAGCCATGGTGTTTTTCTCACCACTGAATTTTTTAACGGAGGGGGAGAAGAGTTTGGCAAAGTCGTATTTCATATACCGAGTTTTCTTTGGTTGTGAAAAGGTTGGCACAGGTTGATTTTGGTCGCACGAAAAATATTGATTTTGTGCTCGTAAAGGAGGTTCAGTTTGGGGTTTTGGGACAGAATCAGCCAATGTATTGGGGTGGATAGGAGCGCTCGGATAACCCCGCGCACCACTACTCATCCCCGCAACATCATGCTGCGTCTGTTCGACTTTTTGGAGTCTCTGCTCATTTCTCGAAAAAAGAGTCATGGCGGTTTCCATGACTTGTGCCAATTTAGCTACCTGCTGTTCGAGATTGTCGAGCTTAGGGTTTGGTTGAGGGTTCCCTTGGGACTGGGAATTCCCCACTTCCCCCACCTGCCTGGAAGGAGGTTGAGAATTATCAGAATCCTCTGAGGACTCTGTAGTCGAAAACTGACCTTTTTGAATTTTTTTACGATTTTTGACTGTTTTAGCAGTCTGTGACGACCCTTCATTTTCCTGGGGCGCACCGTTCGCAGAGAAGACCTCGCCTTCTTCTTCTTCTCGGTTAACATTACCCCCTTGGTTACCGAATATATTTAACCCCACGAGGTCTCCTGGCGAGTCGGTTTGCCCATTTTTTGTGGCTATCCGAGTGGACCGACCGTTCCTCAGCGACGATTCCCGTCGAAGTTGGCGACGCTTGGCCCGATCCTCGCGCTCCTTGGCTTTGGCTAGCTGGCGCTGCTTGTCTTTCTCGTCGGATATGGACGTCTTTGGAAGCTTTGGCTTGCGTCTGGTATCGGCAGTAGCTGAGGTAGGAGGGTCGGTCACCCGATCGGATAACGGATTGTCCCCCTTATTCAAACCAGTGGGTTGTAGAGCGGTATTGCTTAGCATTACCCGCGATCCCACTGGGTTAACTCCTGATGTACTTGGCACATCAAAAGTTACTGGATCAGCTGAAATGCCTAAAACATTTGTATTTACGTCCTCCCTACCTGCTGACTGTTGAATATTCGGATCACCCACCGAACCTCTTTGTGAAGTGAGGCCTTGACTTTGAACTGAGGTTTTTAAGTGAGGTGGCGGTGTCCGTTCGGTCATTTTAAGATAATATTTTTATTTTTATTTTTATTCAAAAATTTTATACTGTTGTGATCCTTGCCTCAAATTAATTCTGGGGGGGTACCTACGGAGGGGAATACACAATATATATATAGCACAATAATATACAATAATTAACCTATATGCAAGGATCACCTTAAGTCAGCGTTTAAAAAAACGAATTTTTATGGAAAAAATACACAAAAAGAAAAAAATTAAACACAAGAAGGAACCCGGACAACTAAAGAACAGGTTTAGAGCACCACGGAGGTATGAAATACCTAAATTCTTTAGTTATCGGCTCCAATATGTAGCGGGCCAAACAGGGGTCAAGCCGGTAAGTTGATGATCCTGCGGCCCGGTACACACGGATTCCTTATCGTATTTAATCTCACACTTTATACAGTACGTTCCCTTTATTTTGACTCAGTCGGTTATTAAGTAACAAAGAAGTCTGCACGTACTCAAATAATTGACCTTTGTGTTTGCGGATTACGTAGCGGGGTAACGCACAACACACCCTCTTGACCGGGGGGTCAAGTCGGTTCACGGAGTAGGGTTACGGTAGGATGGGTTAAGAAAGGGAGGAATTCTTCGCGAATTCCTTTTCAAAAAGTTTCTCCCACTGTAGATTCCAGATACGAAATGCCAAGTAAGGGGAAACTGCGAAGATCAAATCCTGCAAGTCAATTTGGGTAAATACCAATGGTCACTAGTTATTTTGGTGAAACATTACCGTGTTGGGACATAAAAAACAAGAGCAAGGCAGGAGTTACTCTTTTCAAAAATGATTGCAGCTCAAAACCGAAGGGGAGAATATAGACCTCGGCTACAATCAAGGTGGGGAAGGTAAGGGACTGGTATGGAACATTAAAAATACCAGTACAATTTTTAGAGCTGAATTTTGGGAAGTCTGATGGGGTCAGACTTCCACAAAAGGGTTACAGCAAGGGGATATGCTTGGCTAACTTGCTGGACTTGATAGCTTCCCCGGGAGTTAAGGAGAGAACCCTTTTTGACAACGGATTTTTGAAGGGGTGACGTTTAGCGACTCAAGCGGTGCTTGAGTTTTCAAAAAGTTCGTTAAGACCTTTGGGTGTGCTTGGAAAATTCGGAGCTGCCAAGCGGGTCACGAACTGTATAAAGCACCAAAAGAATTTTGATCGTGGGAATTAGTTTTCACCGAAACATTAAAATTACTGGCGCAATTTTAATGACTCGTTGAAGGGGAAAAGAGAGGGTTTGGCCAGTGGTTTAAACTCCGTGATTTATATGTGTTGTGCGAGACTGTCGTGCATGAATTTGAAGTGTGTTTTGCGACTTAAATTACAGAGACAGAATAGATACCGTGTTTACGTACTTTGTGAATAAAATATGACATTGACAGATTAAATTACTTATAAAGATAAATAGGTTATACGACAGATTACACAAAAAGATTTATTTTAAATGCGCGTTTACGACAAGTGTAACAGACCGCGTTGCGGCGAACAAAGGCATAGTTTACGCTTTGCGCACAATGAGCAAATGAGCATTTTAATAAAAAAAGAAAGACTTTTTTGAAGGCGTTGAGAACGCCAAGGCTTAGCTTTTGAGCCCGTTTAAAAACAAAATTTGTTTTATAACAAAAATACTATTTTACTAAAATTAGGTAACTTTTTAATTGAATGAATTGTTATTTAATTGTTTTTCAGTTAGAGGCTTAGGTTTTGAATTAGTTAAATATTAGTTTTTGTAGAAGTTTACCAATTAAAAAAATACAACGATATTTTTACGGAGGTCAGTGGGTGCCCTTGACGACACGCCACTGAGGGTTTTGTATAACCTAATTAGCTTAATTAAAACGGTATACTATATGTGCAGACTTTGTGCAAAATTCTTTGTTAAAAATACCTTTTTACCGAGATCGTAACCACTCCACCAAACCACGTCGAAATTTGCGCCCTAATCTTAATAGAAGAATTCACAGACAGCCTCTGTGAATCCTTCGCTCAACATACAGTGCCTACCTAAGTTGGTTTTAACCAACTATAAATGTTGGCATCTTAGTGGGGAAATTCAGCGAATAAAATTAAGGGTAGGAGCATAAAAATACCTACTCTGGATCTGCCAACTTGGGTTCCGAAGTCAGGAAGCAACCTGTATCCAATTAGTAAGCGCCAAACAATAATTGCGGAACCCATTGGGCCCACGCGTTGCGTGGAGCACACGTACTGTTAACTGCTATAGGCAACTGTTTTGACACGCGCGGCGACAAGCGCGGGCTACTGTAATTTGATTACAGCGCATACATTATTATAATTTAATAATGTTTTTAAATTGAAAAATGGAACTTATGATTGAAAACGGGTGTAGTGGCTACTTAAAGCATGAATTAATATTGTGAGTTTAATTGACCTACGCTGCTCAACGCTGTCCGCCACATAATCAATCAGGTTGTTAATTGTGCTAAAATACATACTAAGATCAAAGCGAATTCTGCGGGTTTCAAGTGGATCAAGATCAAGAATTTTTAAACGGTCAGTATAAGATGCGTTCGAAGGGAGAAAACCATAAAAATTCTAGGTGCATATTTTTTTGAACGCTTTCAATTAAGTCTGTATCCTTAAAAAGATATGGTGACCAAACTTGAAAATTGTATTCAAGTATAGGTCTAACAAAAAGCTTATAGTCTTTGACTAGCGCATCTAAATTTTTTGTTTGAAAGCAACGAAACAAAATGTTTGAAACTGAAAACGCTTTTTTGGCGATATTGTTGCAATTAGAAGATTTGGCATTAGCCGATACAAGAACTCCTAAATCTCTAGTTTCCGAGTTTAAATTTAATTTGTGATTTTTAATATACACAGAAAGCGCAGGGTTTTTTATCCCCATATGCAATATACAGCACTTCTGACAAGAAACCTCAAACTTCCACGTTTCATCCATATGACGTCCAGTTGAAAAAGTGTTTAACGTTATAGACTTTTGTTGCTTAAAATTTGAAATTTTTGTATTTAATTTGTATCCACTTCTTCGATAGGCAGATGGCTTTGTGTTATGGAATATATTGTTTTTGTATATTTAAACTAGCCTTGAAAAATGCTCTAAGAATAGAGCAGGAAAAAGGGGCGATTTTTCCCCGGGCGTATGTTTAGACAGAAAAGATGTAGACTAGTCTGAGATGGACATTATGTGGACTATAGGAAATTTGCATTTGGTTTGGCCAGCTGCTCACTAAATAAAAATTTCTACGATATGATAATGATTTGTTTATACATTGATCTAATCACACAGCACTGTTGCATTTTTTTTAGTTTGATGAAATGTCAATTGAAAAAAATCATACTCACAGCAATCTTTGACAAGCGCGAAATCGCCACTTTTTCAATTAGAAGGTTATATTTGTATGTTAAGAAACAACTATAAATTTGAAAAAGTGGCGATTTCGCGCTTGTCAAAGATTGCTGTGAGTATGATTTTTTCAATTGACATTTCATCAAACTAAAAAAAATGCAACAGTGCTGTGTGATTAGATCTATGTATAAACAAATCATTATCATATCGTAGAAATTTTTATTTAGTGAGCAGCTGGCCAAACCAAATGCAAATTTCCTATAGTCCACATAATGTCCATCTCAGACTAGTCTACATCTTTTCTGTCTAAACATACGCCCCGGGGAAAAATCGCCCCTTTTTCCTGCTCTATTCTTAGAGCATTTTTCAAGGCTAGTCTACCACTTTTTTTGAATTAAATTAAAAAATAGCCTAATAAACTATAATTTTAGCTGCGCAATGACATATGTTTATAATCATTCCGTTGCCGAGATAAAATAAAAAATAATAATAAGAAGAAGATGAATTTAAATTACAAAATTAATCCACGTTGTTTAATTATAGTTAGTGCGGTGCAGATGTGCTCCAGACAAAGTTTACCTACGTTTTCTAAATATAGTTGGCGCGATGCCGTGCGCCAATGATTGCAATTATAATTTTTAAAGTAAAAATAATAATAATAATAATAAGATGATGAACATGAATAAAAAAATTTACTCACGTTGTCTAAGTATAGTTGGCGCGGTGCCGTGGGTTAAATTGCAGTTGGCACCCCGCACCACCGATGATTACCGGCGCGTGGCGCTCCCGCGCCACCGACGCTTATTATTATTTTTTAATAAATAAAACTTTGAATTAATTTTGTCATCAGTAATGCAAGAATTAAAAAAAGTACTCTGTTGTTTTTGCCGTTTTCCGCGCGGTTGAAGCAGATGGCGCTGGGAACTGGCGCCGTTTCTGCCACCAATTAAAACCGGTCTGCTATTTTTGTGCGGTTTTTATGAGGGGATGTTGGTTGTCTGCTCTGTACAATCCTTATTGTTGCCAAAAGGCTGTTATTGTGCGGTTGGGAGTTTTTATTTGTCTATTTTTCAATTTTTAATTTTGATCAATAAATCGATAACAAGGACCTAAATGAAAAAAGTGCTTTCTAAGAAAGTTGCGTAATTCCTTCTTCTTTCTAATGAGCCCATGTTTATTTTTGATCAATCAGTAACGAATGAGGAATATCGTTTTTAAGAATGGAGCGTTGGAATAATAAGAAGAAGAAGAAGAAGAAGAAGAAGAAGAAGAAGAAGAAGAAGAAGGTTCTGAATTTCAAAATTTACCCACGTTCTCTAATTATGGTTGGCGCGGCACCACGGGGCTAAATCGCCCCGTGGCGCTCCCGCGCCACCCATGAAAATACAATAAAAATGAAAACAAATATAATTAGCATATGTGTAATTATTTCACTCAAAAAATTAATCGTGCAGAAACAACTTTATGTTACTTTTTTACTGTTTTTAATTTGATATTTTTGGTGTTTTACCCATCAAAGTTTAGAAAATATTCACATTAATAATGTTCATGATTAATTTATATAATTTATTTTCTTTGATTTTGTTAGGCTAATTAATTATCAATAAAAAAATAAAACAAAAATACGGTCTTACTTGATATGCAATCAGACGCTAGCGCGAGAGTATTATTAAAGTATAAGTATTGTATAAGTTCAAAGTGCGTAAACTTTGTGATATGGCGTAAATGCTTACTTCTTAATTTCATAGGAGAAATGCATTGGATTGGTTATGGTAAAGTTGTCTGTATTTGCTATTTTTGTATTTTAGGGGCAGACGAAGCCTTTCAAATAGGTCAGTGTCAGGCAAGTAGGAACGTAATGCAGCAAGAAGGAGGCCGTCAACGAGTTATTCTCTGGCACATCTCACGAGTGGCTGCGTACCTGCGTGACACCCACAAGACTAGGGTACTGGCCTGGCACGATATGTTTGCCAACAGTCCCGCGTACGACCTTCAGCACTATAAAATGCCCAATCTGGTGGAACCCGTGGTGTGGAACTACGCGGAGGACTTGAACCATTATTTACCTGCAAGAATATGGCAATCATTGCAGGTATATTTACAAAAGAATTTTTCAAACGAATAATAAGCAATAGCGAGGGATGAACGGGATTTGAAGAGAAATTTGACCTTCCCGCGTAGCGGGAAAATTTTTATATTGATTAATTTATGGTTTTAGAGTGCACTAAGATTTATATTAAATTTTATAACACAATATTCGAAAAGTAAAAAAGGAAAGCTATACAAAATGTCACGCTTCGCCAAGAAACGAGGGGGGTGGGTAGAAAGAGGCGGACTATTCCAAAAGTTTAAAAGCCGTTGTGAGGGGGTTTTTAAAACGGTCATTATCAAACCTATATATCTCATAATATATGAGTTTTAACATGTATATAGTATTGCCATTAATATCTAAGGCAAAGGCCTTAGCTATGTATTGAATGGTACAATCCATCGAAAATAAAAAAACTAATATAAATTATCAATGTACACTTCCCACGAAGCGGAAAAAATATTAGTTTTTGGGTATTTTTATGTTTTTGGTACGCATCAGGAATGTTTCTGGATTTATATTTAAAGAAAAAAAATTTTTCTCCCAAAATTTAAAAAATGTAAAGGTCCCCCCTTACAAAAAAATCGGGCGACCGCCCTTTCTGGCTACGCCACTGTGCTTCTCCCTACCTCCTTTCTTGAAGTATGCCAAAAGTGGATTCTTCCGGCCTGGCTACCTTGAATTCAATGTAAATAGGTGTTTTTAAGCCCTAATTTTGTTCATTTTTAATGCTAAATAAAAAAATTTCGCCTCCGGCGGCTGGAGGGGCACCCTCTCCCCCCCGACTCCCCGGCGGACGCTTGGCGTCCGCATGGCCCCACTTGGCGGGGAAAAATGCGGCGCTTCGCGCCGCATTTATATTCCGTTTTAAGTTTGTTGGAGTCTTGCCCCCTCCTTTCAAAAATCCTGGCACAGGCCCTGTTTGTTGATACCTTGATCGTTAAGATTGGCAGTATTTGTCGAGATATTATGCGTTTTTGTACAAAAAAACCCTCGATTTTTTTCGCTAAAAACACGAAGTGAAGAAAAGAGAAGTTGGGCAAACTTTACAAAATCACTGCCGTCGTTTGGTGTTTTTAACGAAAAAGTTGCGGGTTTTTTGTACGGGAAACGCAATATTTCGACAAATATTGAACCAATCTTAACGATCATTAAGGTATCAAATTAAAATAGGAAGTAGCCGCTTTCTTTAAGTGCATAATTTGTAACGCAAATTGTTATACCCATTGAGAAATCTGTCACGTACAGAATTGTCAAAAAATGCCATTTTTTGGGGGTCATAACTCCTGAACCACGGGAGATATTTTGTTGAAAAATTTTTTTTTAGGCTACTGGGGGCAGGGGTAATGTTATCACAAAAAATTTTCAAAATCAAGGACAAAAAGTTTGAGTCCGCACCGCACCTTTAAGAAAGTGACGCGGTCATCGTGGTAAACACCATAAGCAGCTCTCCTAATGATTAAAATCCATTTTTTCAAACTTTTAAGCTATCAATAAGAACAGTACTCGCGGAGGTTCGATGGCCGAGTGGTCTAAGGCGCTGGTTTAAGGCACCAGTCTCTTCGGAGGCGTGGGTTCGAATCCCACTCGAGCCAGAGTTTTTGTTAATTGATATAATTTAATTTTAAATTATGCTGCTATTTTTATATATAAATCAATTTACATTTTTTGAAACAAACTGTTATGATTTTAATTGCTGATGTTTTAAATTTAATCCGATCCGAAGGCAAGTTGAAGGTGGCTGGTGCAGTTGTTTAGTGACAAAAAAGGGGGACATATGATGACAAATCAAAATGTTTAGTTTTACTAATACTTTTAAAAACCAGTTAGTTGAAAGTCTTAATTATTGTGAATTGGTTATATTAAATCATGATAAATAGCATTGCGAAATTTCCAAATCACGCCACATTTGGTGGGTAAATTATATAAAAGTCACCAAATGCAACAGAGTTTTTTGTTATACTTTTATTTTAGAAGTTCTAGAAAAAATCCATAAAAAAAAGATTAATTGAGACAAATTTCACGCGTTAGCGTAATAAAAATTGTAGTTTTTTGTTTAGATTTTCGTGGAGAATTGATTTTTTGTTGTTTTAGCCATTCCCAATGGTTTGGGGTGCCAGTTCGTTCAAAGGCGCGGATGGTCCGTCCCGGTTCTACGCCAACCCCCAGCACTACGTGAAGAATCACCAGGGTTGGGTGCGCGTTATGACTCAGCACCATCGCAGTTTTCGTCAATTCCGCGGCATCATTCTCACCGGCTGGTCCCGATTCGACCACCTCGCCCTTCTTTGCGAAACCTTCCCCATCGGCTTCCCCAGTCTCGTCATGAATTTGCATATTCTCGCCAACGGAACTGACGCCAATTCCCAATACTTTAAGGTCTCAGCTGACAATTCGATTGCTGAAAATTTTATTTTTAAATTAGCATAGGTACGTTGACGTCATCTCACTCCAAACAATTTGATTTTTTTTACAGACTAAATTTTATTCAAACCTTGATTCCTGTAACAAATCGCTAATTTGCGAACAAGTTTTCACTATATAATGTTTTAAATTAGCAAAATGTCGTAGCAAAATAAATTTGGATTTTCTAAAAATTATGTGATTTATTGCCTTTTTTGTATGTTTGTTTACTGGCAATACAACAAAGTAGGGAAAAAATTTGTTTAAAGTATTTGAAGTAATGATAAAAAATTAGGCTTGTAGAAACATTTACTTTGTTAAAAGGTGTGTATTTTTGAAGCTGAAATTTCAGAAGTTTTAATTTTCATCAAAAGTTTTATTGTTTAAACTTCGTATTTTTTATAATAATAATTTTAATACCTTAAAAATATTAGCAAAACTTAACATGTCAAAAATTATGCAAAAGGCACACAATACAGTATACCTTTATATAAATTTACTATTTAGAGGACAATTATAGATACACAATATTTTTAGTGCCCATTATTTAGGCAAACCATTAGTTTATTTCAGACACAATCAGCTACATAGTTCCTTTTTGAATCCTTTTCCAGTTTTTTTAATATTTTTGTTCAAGGTAAATTTTTTAAATTGTCATCTGAGACCGATAGGACACGGTGAAATGCAACATGGGCAACCAGGCGCTGATGTACCACGGCTGCCAATTTCCGGGTAGTAAAGTCTACGAAAGCGTGCAAAGCTTTCACCAGTCCCAAAAGAGCTTGTACAACACCGGGGCGCTCTACGACAACTACATGCTTCGAGGCTGGTTGTCCCGCACTGCTGCCAAGTACGGATTCTCCAGTGTCCACTATCTGCGCCAAATCAGAATGCAATTGGATTCGTCTCTGCGCCAATTCCAGGGTCTAAAGAACAACATTAGAAAGGAAATGTCTCTAATATTCTATCCGGACACGGTGGAAGAGTTTTTGTATGAGTACGTGGACGAGGAATTAGAGAAGCTGGAACGACTAACAAAGACCTTGAACAAACTCATGAAGGTCGGTACTTATGGAGTGCGCCCTTTTAAACCAATTGACGAGGAACCGCATCAAATGCAGAATCCGAAAGCTCAGGAAAACCCGATCGACCAATTTCAGCAGCAGCGAAATAAATCCAATATTTTAAATAAACAAATATGAAAAAAAGAATAAAGCAAAATTAGGCGGCTATACAGGCTTAAGCTGACTGGCTGTAAAGTGTTTACTCAGCGGCTGTGCACAATAAAACTGTGATTTTTATAAGGGTTTTTGTTTTTAAAGCTTTATTGTGTCTTAGGTTTTCAACGCTACATTGGAATCATGAATTTACGCTATTTTATTGACATAACTTGTTTCGCTTTACTATCTTCGGTGTAATTTAGCTATTCTGTTTTTTCTTTGGGGATATTATGTTTTGTTTAAAAAGCTTCCACCCAGTGCATTATAGTACGTATAATTACCGAGTGTAATTATGCGGGAAATTTTTTTAGAATGATATTATAACATTAACGTCATAAAGTTTATAGTTTTAGTGAAATTTGCACAATACACATAATTCACACAAATAGTACAAATTAAATGGCGCAAAAACAAAGAACCGCACTGATGTTTTTTGTTTGTTTTTGGCTACCTTGTGAATCAGTATTGATACATGAGAGGACTATAGGCAAATAAAACCTAGCTGACCTCGACGATTTGCAGTATTGAATCAACTATTTAACAATAAAACCATTAAAAATTCTCAGCAAAAACGGTTTCATATTAAATATTAAATACTATATAGTTTAACAATTATTATTTATCAAATTACTCAATTGGGAACAATAATGTAATTTTTTAAAAGGAAAAAGTTGACTAAAGCTAAAATCCTTCAGGTTGAAATTAAAGGTGTAACTGCTCGCCGTCAGAGAGAAATAAAAATGAACGCGCGAGAATAAAAATAATGAAAAAAAGTTCTCAGTAATGATGTAACCAATTATTATTAAGTTGCGTCACGTGTTTCTCTGCACGTGATATTTTCTTGAAGAATGAGTGGTTACTTTACCACAGAGCTATTTTCACCCTGATAGAATTTCATATCTTTAATTTTTGTATATTTTGTGAAAAGGTGGTAATTAAAAAGATTATGCGTTCTTATTGTTTTTTTAAGAAAACTACATATAACCGCACAATTTTAATTGGTTCGCTCATGTCTTTCATAGAAATTTATGAGGTCAGCCAGATATAATTTAACCATAATTAAAATTGCGTGGTTATTTTAATGACCAAACCGTAAATTACCATTTGTCGCATTAAAAACTGTGTGTCATTGGTTGTGAAAAAATGGTTTTTTTGTCAAATAAAATTGTAAGTTCAAACAAAATATTATACATTTATCTTAAACAACCCAATAACATGGAAAAATAGCATATAATATGAGTAAAATAACATTACAAGAATGCACTTGAAGTAAAACCATTTAGTCAAAACAATTTACAAGCGAAGATTTATTACTCATGCTGCTTAAAAACCATGACACACCCGCGACCAAAAATACAATAAATAAATACAAACCTATGATCAGAACTTAGCTTTTTTAAACAAATAATAAATAGATGGTTTACCCATGCAAATTATAAAATTTTTAAATTGTGTGGTTTATGTTTTCTTTTTAAACTGTGTATAACATGAAAATAAATTTTATTCAAAATTAAAGGTATCGCCCATAATATTACAAAAAATATTAAAATTGACAAAACAATAAACACTAACATAGAAACGATTGAAACAATAATATTATTAGGCAACAAACTTTTAAGAAATCCAAAGTAAAAATTTATTTGAGATACAGATTTACTTGAAACAACACTAGATATTGTATTATTAGATACAGTACTAACATACATAAGCAATTCTTTTAATTCAAGGCTGGTACGTCCAGCTGGACAAAAACAATAACAAGTTTCAAATACATTCGCCTTTTGATATGACAATATTATAGGCACCTTGCACTGGAACTCGGTTTATACATGAAGTATGCAATATACATAAGCGTCACCATAATGAATAATTACCGTATCTCCTACTTATCTTTTGTAGTATGCAGATGAACCGATCGAAATTTCGCGCGCTTTCAATCCGTTGATCTGCATACTACGAAAAATAAGTAGGAGATACTGTAATTATCTATTATGGTGACACTTATGTATATTGCATACTTCATGTATAAACCAAGTTCCAGTGCAAGGTACCTATATTGTTTATCATGCCTTTGACCGAAAAACTCATGGAAAATTGTTTTTTTGCCACATGTAACGTGTCCAAGCGTATTTCTAAAGTCAGTACTACGTTTAATTTCTAAATGTGCACTGATAATACATTGATAACATTCAGTAAATTTAAGCACTACTGCATTACAATGGTTTTTCTCTAATTTATAATGGTTTTTGGTTAGTTTCATGTGCTCTAATTCAATTTGTAGTTCAACACTAGCTGATGCGCTAATTTTTGCTTCAACATTAGTTCCTTGTAAATGTAAAATAACGCCTGAAGTATGTAACAGAAAAACGCTTTGTTCATCTTCAAAGTAATGTTTAAGTTTTTGTTGATTGCTTTGACAGATAGCGTTTTCTTCTTGAGTAGCACAACTGCACTATTTCCAGGAATTGAAGAGTTAAATGACATTGAATCATTTTTGTTTCAGTACTGTAACTGTCCCACAGTACCTGAGACAGGTTGTCCAGGATGTAAAGCGTCAATCTTTGCTACTCTTTTTCCATCTGTCATTAAATAATAAGAAATAACTGGAATTGATGGAATATTAGCGCAAATCATTGTTAATTTAACATTCGTTCGTCTTGTTCGTTGTCCAGGAGTCAAGGTTATTGGAATTGTCCTACTTTTAATTTTATTTGATTGGAATTTTAATTTTAAATCAGCATGCAAAACTTTTTCCCAAATAGGACATTGGAAAATTTGAAAAATTGTTGATGTGGTTGGTACTGCATATATCTTGTAGAATAAACAGGCTGAAGCACAAAAAAAGCAACCACATGCAGTAGAACAACATGTTTCAGCGCATTTCATAAATCCATGATATTTATCCACATAGGATAATTCCTCTATTTTGTATCTTTTTTAACCCTGGCACATTTTGATCCTGAACAAGAGCCGGAATCTGAACATCGTTTTTTACTGGCGACACGCATCTCATAAGAACGTGTATAATAACCAGTTTCTGGTTTGCACATTAACAGAAAATCTTTAACTGAAATTGATAATGATCCCAAAGATTCTGAGTTACTATCCAATATTAAAAGACACACTTCGTTTCCCTTTGGTGCGAGGTTTATCCTTGTAACTTGTTTAATGTTACAAGTCATTAATCCATCCTTTCTAGAAATGGAACAGGACGATTTTTCTGCCGTCATCGTGGTTGATTCTAAACACCCACTTATTCTGAAAACACAATTATTGGTAGCAAAGGAATAACCAAAATGATTGCAAATATTCCTTAATATTTTTCTACTCAAAGTCTTCCTAATCAGATTCTAAGTCGCTCTTTAGCAAATTGTCTTATACAGTATCCTCTTATTTTCAATATACAGGAGAAAAAACATTTTGTGATTTGCTTTAAAATTAAAAGACTATAATATACTCCATGAAGTAAAGTTATTACTGATTTTACAAATGCACGTATGAAAATTAAAATTTTTGCAGCCATAAAAATTAGAATAATTTTTACTAGTGTAGGAGCACAATGTGCATTTTTTTAGCATTTCCAAACAGAAAGTACATTTGATTCCTTCGCAAAATGGAGTTGCTGGACATTTAATTCCAAGCTGTTTAATCATAAATCCATGTTTCCACACTTTATTTATTACTTCATGGTCTCTAATTGTAATTTCTGGGGGAAGATATACTGATTCTGTTTCCTTAGGTAGACTTATTTGAATACAAAATGGTGTTGAACATATTTCAATAAGTCCAATTTTTTGTTCTAATTGTAATTCTACACCTCCTGCTTTGCACTTTATTGAACAGTCTTTACAATTAAGCAAATTTTCTGATGACTGTTTGTAATCATAAAACCTGACTTGAACATTTCTTCAAGCTTTGATTGGCACTTTTTGCTGTTCAACAGTTATAAAATAAGGTATTTCTGGTTGATTGTAGTAACAAAATCTAGTAGCAGTTCAATAATGACTACATTCCTGGTTCGCGCAAAAATGGGGTGTACCAGCTGGTTTTTCTCCTGATCCAACAAATTCGTATTGTTGATGTGTTAGTTCATGAAATATTATTTGTAAATGTTGAACCAAGTATTTAGATCCATCAAAAAATTCAATTTGAGAAAAAATTCGTGTAACTAACACATTTTGACAGTCTTCACTTGGTTGCAAAAAACAAATTATAGGTCGATCTGAAACTTTGCGTCTATCTGTTCATTTGTAACTGATATTGATGAAATGTTTGCATGCGAGCACTTTGTGGTCTAGTCTGGACATTTGCATTGATGATGACATTTTCCATCCTCCATTAAATGTTTGTATTTTGTACAATATTTTAAATTCAAACAAAAATGTTTGTCTTTTAATCTGTGGATGACATATCCGGATTGCACACATTTTGGTGATCTAATCACTTGCTGGACTCTCTCGAGACACTCACTTGTTGCAGATACACCTGAAGTAAACAAAATATATAAAACCATACTGATAAACAATAGCGTTGTTTTTGAAATTATTAAACTGTTAAACAGACAAACAAGTTGCTTAGTCTCAGTTGGTGCGCCACATTTAATTGGAATCAGTTTGGTTTATTGGACACTGTGATTTGTGTCCACTGCAAGGTGACATCACGAATTTCATAATCACGGTTTTTTTCTTATTTCCATAATGCGACTCAATTTCCATAAACCATGAGGTTGGTTTTCATCTTGAATTGTCACAATATCATCCTTTTTTGGTTGTTTAGTTATAACACCATTATGATTGTCATGCATAACTTTGGTTCTCTCTTTAAGACTTAGTATATATTCGTTTGTGAAGTAGAGCCAAAGTTTTTCAGTTAGTTTTTGTCTGGCTGACCATAATTCTTTAAGTTTGTCTGCATTACTCTTTTTTGGTTTATATTCATCATCTGTTTCTTTGTCATCAATAAAAGATGAAAATCCTGTTGTGATAGGTATGTCTATTTTAGCACAGATGATAAAATCCATAGGTCTGAGAACTGTTGGTTGCGGTTCATTGTAGAGGAATGTTAATGGGCGAGAGTTCACGACCGCTTCAGTTTCTGTTATTAACGTTTAAAAGTCGTTTTGGGTCAGAAGATTTCTTCCAACGGTTTTATGAAATGACTTTTTTATTGCACCTACTAGTCGTTCATAAAAATCTCCTGTCCACTGTTATCAATAAAAGATGAAAATCCTGTTCTGATAGGTATGTCTATTTTAGCACAGATGATAAAATCTATAGGCCTGAGAACTGTTGGTTGCGGTTTATTGTAGAGGAATGTTAATGGGCTAGAGTTCACGACCGCTTCTGTTTCTGTTATTAACGTTTAAAAGTCGTTTTGGGTCAGAAGATTTCTTCCAACGGTTTTAAGAAATGTCTTTTTTATTGCACCTACTAGTCGTTCATAAAAATCTCCTGTCCAAGGTGCATACGCGGCAGTAAATTTCCATTGAGATTTTGCTGACGCAGTATAATTAGTTATATCTTCCTCAATTAGCATTTGCTTCCAAAACTGAGTCATGGTATCACTCATTAGTTTAAAATTTGTTCCTTGATCAGATACAATTATTTTAGGTACATCACGTCTTGCCACAAATCTTCTTATAGCATTTAATAGGTTGCTGCTGATAAATCCACAACCATTTCCAAATGTATTGCTCTTACAACAGCACACGTAAATAGTGCTACCCAAATTTTTACAGTCCCTGTACCCAGTTTTATTTTTAATGGGCCCATATAATCAAGTCCTATTTTTTCAAAAGGTCGATATGACGTCAGGCGTATTTCTGTTGGTATAGCTGCCATTTTAGGCATTTCATATGGTTTTCCAGAAGTCTTGTTACAGATAATACACCTTTTTAAAACCTTTTCAATTGTTTTTCGCCCTTTTGTAATCCAAAAATCTTGCCGTAAAATTTAAGTGTATGTTGAACACTGGCATGCATTAGCCCTTGATAAATACTTTAAATTAATAAAGTAATGAAATAAGCTTCACCAGGTATATAAGGGCGGGTACAGATAGTTCTGGAATTTCTTCACTTACCTGGACAAAGCATCTCAGAATACCGTCCTTGGTTTTTTGTACATTTAATTCTTTTTTAATAAATTTCATATTTTCCATTTGATATTTTGTTTGTATAAACAAAATCCATAGGTACTCATATAGACATTTTTTTAGCGCTAATGGGGCCTTTTGTGAGAAATGGACTGCATTTTGTATTGAATTTTAATCGGCAGTATTGTCTTTTGGAAAACTTGTGAAAATATGTAATGTTTTCAACATTCTATACCGAAATTCAAACTTATTTCCATGCATTTTAGAGAAAATTAACATTGTTAAAAATCTTAATGCAAATATTGTAGTTCTAATAAAATTGTTGAAACTGGAAAATCGTTTGATTTGTATGTGTTAAAAAAAATTGGTGATTTCCTTTGATTTGTTTCCAATTGAAACTGCAAAGATCTGAATTATGGCTTTCTTGTTTTTTCGATTTTCCTCCTTTGTTAGTTGATTTAGTTTGTCTGGACAAAGCTGAGGAACATGTCATTTATTCCAAGTGTTTGGATTTTCTTTCAAAAATTCAGGCCCGTTAAACCATTTATTCCAGTTTTGTGACTTGAAGTCTAGGCCTCTAGAAGCAAAATCAGCCACATTTTGTTCTCCAAGAATATAACAAAAATCGATGTTGTTAGCTTCTTTAATTTCTTTAACATGGTTCTGGACAAAAGTACTTTTTTGTTCTTTGGATTGAATCCAATAAAGGCAAATTGTGAAATCTGTCCAGATGTAGCTTTTAGGGCTGATAACTATATTGTTTAACTGGTTTTTTTACAAATTTCATGGCTCTTACTCCAAACAAAACCGCCATTAGTTCCATACGAGCTAAAGTCAATTTTTGTTTTGGGGCGATTCTGGTCTTTACAAATATCAAGTTGATGTTTATATTGATACCGTCGTTTGCAATCAAATAAACTGCAGAAGCTTAGGCTTTGGCAGAAGCATAGCAGAAGCATACAATAATATTTTCAGCCTTTTTATGAGTTCCAATATATCGTAAAACTTCATACTTTTCGGTCATTTTTAAGTTTTTCACCAAATTGTTCCATTTTTGTGACAAATCTGGATACAAAGGTGTGTCCCAGTCGCATTTTCCTGTCATCCATATCTCCTGAATAAATAGTTTTCCGTATAAAAAAAGTGGTGAAATTTATCCTAAGGGATCAAACATAGACGCAACTGTACTGGTGACTTTTCTCTTGGTGACTTCTTCCGATAATTCTTCTTTTAAAGAAGAAATCCAATAGTATATTTAACAATATTCCATCAGAGTCCGAAAACTTTTTGATTTAATCCTTGGGCACGATCTTTTTCTAGTACGGTTTCCATAAATGTCTCAAAGTTTAAATAAAACTCACGAAGATTGGATCTTATATTTTGAAACAGCTCTTTACTTTGAATATGAAATTCCAATGCTTCCTCTTTAGTCTCTGTGCTTGATATTACGTTATCCATTTTGTTTTGTTTAATATTTTGAGCAATTTTTGATGCAACAGTAGTTGCCGCCTTTTCACAATGATGATCAATGACTGCAGAAAGAAGATGACTTGATGGTTTAAGTCCGAATGGAACTCTTGCAACCGATATACTTGCAAGTTTCCTTTTCAGTTAGGATTTAAACTGTCTCGTAGCCACAAAAATCTTGTCAAATCCCTGTCTTTTTCATTTAAGCAAATTCACAAATATGCCTTTTCTAGATCTGCAGATATTGCAATTTTATGTGTTCAACCTCAACAAATGTCCAGCAAAATCTGGGAGTAGTACCGGTCCTTTTAGAAGGCATTGATTTAAACTTTTCTCTGAACCGCATTTGGCTGATGCGTCCAGTACTACTCTCAGTTTAGTTGTGACTTTATTGGGTGTAACCACGGCATAGTGCGAAAGATAATGAACAAGTTGATATTTTTCAACTTTTATAGAAACTGGCTCTATGATACATTTGTCTGCTTGTTCTGTAATAACGCAAACATATTTTTCGAAAAAATCTTTATTTTTACTAAACTGAGAAATAAAATTTTTAAATCTTCCAAGTGCTAAGCCAAAATTGTCAGGTAAATTAGGATTTTCAGATGTCAAAGGAAAGCTGACCCAGTATCTGTTTTCTTTAAAGTTTAATGTTTCATTAAACTGTTTCATTGCCAGTTCCTCATCCACAATTTCTGGATTTTCCTTTATACCAATATTTTTTTTTTTTTTTTGGGTTCTTATGCACTGGTTGATGACATAGAAAATAATTTAATTTTAAATATTATTTTATTTTATTGTATCTTTTGTATTTAATCTTGTATTTTTTTATTTTTGTTTTGTTTTTTGTTCTGTTTTATTTGTTATGAATTGTATATATTTGCCCCTCCCTGACACCTTGTTATGAGACCTCTATTCATATTTTCTTATCCTTTGTAAACATATGTTAGAGATGGAAAAATTGTACCATATATTGATTCAAGATCCCATAAAGTTGACATATCAATGCTTTTATTTTTGGGTTCAGCGACCATATCTTCATTAATTGGTTTTCCACTGCTTGTGATCATTACTGCTGATAAATACGTAGTCATTTGGCTTGGAATTCTTTTAAATTCTTGTCCAGTTAACAGGTATCCCAGTTTTGTTGGAACCAAACTTAACCCAGATGGTAAAGTCTTTATTTTATTTTTCTCAGTGTCCAATAATTTCCAGAAGCTTCTAACTCCAATTAAAATATTTGGTTGAAGTGGACGTAGTTGTTCAGAAATTGGACTCGCCATTTTTTGTTGTATTTTTGAAGAAATTGTAAATCATCACCGCTAAGTTCTCTTTGTTCAATCTGGTTAGTCAGATGTGAAAGTGAATTTGGCAAAATTTCAACTTTATTTTTCCTCTTTTGTAAACTGAAGTTTACAATTTCTGATTCGGTTTTTTTGACTTCTTTGTTGGCAAAAACAAGGAGAGTTAATTTTTCTTTTTCTGCGGTGTTTAGCTCTAGCTTTTTTGAAAAAATCACTTTTAATAAAACTTCGTTGAGATCCTGTGTCTAGCAATGCCACTACTTCAAATTCATTTTCAGGCTTTTCAGGATTAGAAATTTTCACTTTTGCAGGGCAAAGCCATGCGTTTTTTAAATTTGTACCAGTATTTGTTTGTATCAGACAAATTTACTATTGCTGGGAGACCGCACAAATCAGCTTTTTGCCACAAAGATTTATTTATTTTTTTATTTAACAAATCCCCTGACTCTCTTGGTCATCGGTGACAGTCTGATTTAAGGTGATATTGTTAACAGTATTACCTTTAACAGATGCCAACTGACTGTCATCCTGAAAATGACCCATGACACCAACACCTGCGTTATGAAAGTTAGCATCATTTGGTAAAAAATATACGCGACACATGGCGCTTACGTGATTACTGCATTTACAAAATAAACACATATTATTCTCACTTTTGCAGTAAAAACTTTGATGACCTTTACCCAAACACTTAAAACACATTTTTTGTTTACTTGCTATTTGCTTTCTCTGATCATAAGTTTGATATACCTTACAATCTACAGTGTCAAGGCTTTTTTCGCAGAACAAATAGCAAGTTCAACAAAAAATGTTTAAGTGTTTGTGGGTAAAGGTCATCAAGTTTTTTACTGCAAAAGTGAGAATAATATGTGTTTATTTGTGTAAATGCAGTGTGTGCATATATATTTTCCACCAAGTGATGCTAACTTTCATAAGGTAAGGTGATATTCATGGGATATTTTCAGGATAATTACGGTTGGCATCTGTTTAAAGGTAATACTGTTAACAATATCAGCCAATCAACTGTCACCGAATGAGCCAAGAGTAGGGGATTTATATTAAATAAAAAAAATAAATAAATCTTTGTGGCAAAAAGTGATTGCGTTCTCTGACAATAGTAAATATCTGAATCAAATATAGAATTAAAACGCATGTTAACAAAAATTGAAAATTTCTAATCCTGAAAAGTTTGAAAAGTAGTGACAATTACTGATCCAAATTTTCAAACTTGTGAAAGTGATTTCAAAAAAGCTAGAGCTTAAACACACAGAAAAAAATTAAGCTCCTGTTTTTGCCAACAAACAAAAAAAAACCGAAATAAAAATTGTAAACTTCAGTTTTCAAAAGAGAAAAATCAAACGGAAATTTTTGCCAAATTCACTTTTACATCTGACTGACCCGATGAACAAAGAACTTTCAGGCGGTGATGATTTACGATTTCTTCAAAAACTGCGACCGGAAATCGCAGACTACAATTTTGAACAACTACGTCCACTTTGCAGCCGAATATTTAATTGGAGTTCCAAAGCTATGAAAATTATTGGAGGTGAGAAAAAATGAAATAAAGACTTTCCATCTGGGTTAAGTTTCGTTCCAACAAAAGTGGGATACCTGTTAATGAACAAGAATTTAAAAGAGAATTTGGAGCCGAATGGCTAAGTAGTTTATCAGCAGTAATAATGGTGGCAAGCGGTGAAAAGCCTGGTGGACCATATCGTCGGCTAAAACTAAAAAATAAAATAAATATGTGAACTTTATGGGATCTTTGAAATCGATATTGGTAGAACAAAAATATGATGAACTGGCAATAAAACAGTTTAATGAACATTAGACTTTTTAAAAGAAACGAATACTGGGTCAGCTTTCTTTGAGCATTCTGAAAATCCTAATTTACCCTGACAATTTTGGCTTAGGGTAACACTCAAAATTTCGATTTAAAAATTTTATTTCTCAGTTTGCATAAAAATAAAGGGTTTTTTTCGAAAAATATGTTGCGTTATTTACAGAAAACGACGTAATAGAGCAGTTTTTTATAAAAGTTAAAAAATCAACTTGTTCATTATCTTTCAGCAGCTCCTTGCCGTGGTTACACCCCAATAAAGTCACAAACTAAACTAGAGAAGTAGTACTCAAAACGCATGGCCGAATGAGGTTGAGAAAGTTTAGAACCAATGCCTTTTCTAAAAGGACCGTACTACTCCCAGATTTTGCTGGACATTTGTTGAGGTTGAACACATAAAATTGCAAAATCTGTTCAAAAAGGCATCCTTGTCAATTTGCTTGATGAATTTGGCATTTGTGGCTACGAGACAGTTTAAATCCTAATTGAAAAGGAAACTTGAGCATATCGGTTGCAAGAGTTCCATTTGGACTTAAACCATCGTCATTTTTCTTCTCAGTCATTGACAATTGTGAAAAGGCGGAAATTACTGTTGCATCGAAAAATTGCTGAAAATATTCAACAAAATGGATAACGTAATATCAAGCACAGAGACTAAAGAGGAAGCATTGGAATTTTCATATTCAAAGTAAAGACTGTTCAAAAAATATTAATTGCAAAGTATTTCGTGAGTTTTATTTAAGAAAAAAGTTCTACAACATTTATGGAAACCGTACTAGAAGGGGTGGTCAGAGGATTAAATAGAAAGTTTGAATGGAATGTGAATCTTCTATTGATTTCTTTAAAAGAAGAATTATCGGAAGAGAAGTTGCGGCCAAGAGAAAAGTCACAGTACAGTTGCGTCTATGTTTTGATCCCTTAGGATTAATTTCACCACTTTTTATACGGAAAACTATTATTCAAAAAATAGACAGGAAAAATGTCGACTCGATCAAAAAAAACACACCTTTTTGTATCCAGATTTGTAGGAAAAAATTCATGAAAAACTTAAAAATCGACCAAAAAGTATGAGAAGTTTTAAAATATGCTGGAACCGATAAAAAGGCTGAAAATTATTGTATGCTTCTGCTGTGTTCTGCGAAAGACCTAACTTCTGCAGTTTATTTGATCCGAACGAGCGCTATAGATATAAACATCAACTAATATTTTGAAGGACCAGAATCACCCCGAAACGAAAATTGGGCTCACTCGTATGGAACTAATGTGGCGGTTTTGTTTGGAGTAAGAGCCATGAAATTTGTAAAAACTACAGTTTAAACAATATATTTATCGGGCCTGACATGTGAACAATTGCACAATTTGCCCTTTTATTGGATACAAAATCCAAAGAACTTAAAATTGAAGAAGCTGACGACGTCAGAATTTTGTTTATTGGAGAACAATATGCCGTTTAATTTTACTTCTAAATTCAGACTTCAACTCGTGTTTTCGGCAAAAAAATTTGAATTTTTTGAAAGAAAATCCGAACACTTGGAATCAAATGGCGTGTTTCAATATGGAACAATGCAGCCCCCTGCGGGGGTTTTTAAATCTTTAAATTAGGGGAAGGGGTTAAAATCCGAAAAACGCAAAATACCCATATCGTTTTTTTTTTCTGGGGTGCATTTTACTCATATCGTTTTTCAATTAAAAAAAATGGGTAAAAAAACGCTAATTTTATGTCATTTATGTCTTCTTATTGCGTTTTTGAGCTTTTTCTTGTAAAACATTCATTTTGACCTCAAAACTTAAGTTTGGAGGCAGTTAGAAATTATTTTAAAGACATTTTTTTTCTTCATTTTTTCAAAATTTGGGGGGGGGGGAATGAACTGTTTCTCCCCACCCCCACTTCTTAGTGGGGGGGTGTTAACCCCTCCAACCTTCCCCCCCCCGTTCCCATGTATGCCTCTGACCCTCCTCTGGATTTTAAACTGGTCTACCCCGGGTCGACCCCCCTAAACACCTAGGAAGGAACGGACCATATGTGAGACGGGGGGGGGAGCAGGGGGGGGGGGGGGGGCCACCCCCTAGCCTCAAAATTTTGGGACCCCCCTAGACGGATATCTAGGGGGGCCTTCCTCCAAATTTCCGAATTTTTTACCCCTGCCTGACCCCCATACATGGGCACGGGGAGGTTGGGGGGGGGTTAACCATACATGGGCAAGTTGGCCCAGAGTGGGGGGGGGGGGGGTTAAACCCCAAATTAGGGGGGTTAAAATCCGAGAAACGCAAAATACCCATATCGTTTTTTTTCTGGAGTGCATTTTACCGATATCGTGTTTCGTTCGATTTTGAAGGAACGATAGGTAAAAAACGCTAATTTTAGGTCAAAAAGCCCTTTTTATAGGATTTTTGAGCTTTTTTATTGTTCTTTAAAACGATCATTTTGATCTCAAAACTTAAGTTTGGAGGCAGTTGGAAGTCATTTTAAAGACAATTTTTTTCTTCATTTTTTCAAAATTGGGGGGGGGGTTAAACTCCCCTTCTCAGAATTTGGGGGGGGTTAACCCCCCAACCCCCCCCCGGGCCCATGTATGGGGTTAACCCCCCAAATTCTGAAAAGGGGGGTTTAACCCTCCCACTCATAAGTGGGGGAGGGGAAGGTTAACCCCCCAATTTTGAAGAAAATAAAGAAAAAAAGTTTTTAAAATGACTTTTAAACAATTTTTTTCTGAACAAGCACTGAATAAATTGCATTTTTCGTAAAAAAAAACATTTTGCGCCTTCGGCGCGCTTTTTTAATTATTTATTTCTTCCAATAATTTCTTTTTTTTTAATATCAGAAGTTTTACCACAAAAACTTAGAGGCTAACCTCTAGCCTACGTCTAAGATGGCTTAAAATGCATTGAAATAGGCTAAAAACTGCAAAAATTTCGCGATTATGGCGTCATTATGGGTCAAAAATGGCAGCATAATTTTTGGGTACTTTTCCATTTTTGGGCGGGGGAAGCAATAAAACGGTGGGGCGCAAATCCTTAAATAAAGCGCTGGGGGCATTTCCATACCGTTCACAGGTCTTTAATTAGAAATTATAATTTTGGGTTATATAAATAGTGTCAAATATTGGTGTCAAGTCAAGTCAAGCGCTTTTTGTTTTACACTCAGCATTTTTTCTTTGTGATAACATTTTTAATAATAATGGTAAAATAATAATGATTTATAATGATTTAATAATGATTTATTAATAAAAAACTGGGTTTGTTTTAAGTAAATAATGATAATAATGTTTAAGTGCTTAATATCTGTTAGTGCTCAAAACAACTGTTTGCTTAGTAGTTGTTTTTTATTTATTGATATTCAATCTTATTTCAATATTAGCTTGTTCAAACTTTTGAAAATGTACAAAAAATGAGTTTTCAAAAAGAGGTTTTAATATTATATTGGTAACGTTTTTTTAAGACAAAGTAAAGTGAAAAGTGCAAAAATTTTCCCTGGACCCTGGACCCCTCGCTGGGGGGGGGGGAACCCTCAGACTCCCCGTTAAACTGTTGTTCGCCGAGACCAGGCAGTTCCCTTCTGTTGCGAAATCCTGGGTACGGCCCTGCGCCCCCTCCATAGCTTGCCGGTCCATGCTCATGTATGCTCTTCCTTTATTTTCACCTATGGCGTGCGTTTATGGCCCACCAGTTGTTTTTGTTCTTTCAATTCTTGAGTCTAGATTTTTTTATAATGTTCGAAAACACAAATCCACCCCTCTATTAAAAATTGTACATCATGCTTTGTATGACACGCGTAGCTGGTATTATCAAAAATATATAATATACCGAAAAATGTGCAACTCCTATATAAAAAAGTACAGAAAAGGGGCTAAGAGCCCCCATAAAGACACCCCCAAAGGAAGAGCCAAAAGGGAAAAAGAGAGGAAAGCAAAAAAAGACTAATTTGACTTCATATAACTCACAAGTCAATACTGTCCAGGCCAGCGTTTGCGTGTTGGACAGTATTAAACCAACACGGGGAAACTCGTGCGGCCCGGACAGTATTACACTTGTGAGTATATATGAAGTGAAATTAAGTCAATAAATGGCTATTATAATAGCTTCCTCTCCATTTTAACTCGCTGAATTAAAATGGCTACTATGCCATTATAGTGGAGAGTGTCATTTAAATGGAGAGGCTCATTATAAAGGCCACCTTTTGTGTACTTTTTTATATAGGAGTTGCACATTTTTCGGTATATTATATATTTTTGGTATTATTATGCTTGATCTACTACAAAATTAAAAAAAAAGAATGGTGGTTTAGAAGAAATACGGTAAGAACGGTGCCAGTGGGATCTATGCAATGCAACAAATACAGTTTTTAAACGGTCCATAAATCACGTCTAAACCGTGAGAAAAGAGACTAAAGAAAGGGGATGAATAATGTTTTCCGACTTTTTTTTACACCAACGTTTTCACGCATTGACACGTATTTTGCTCTAATCCGTCAAACACCTGCCTTAGTGCCGCCTTGTTTTAATTCGCAACTAAATTCCGGGAGGTTGGTCTCCATTTTTTTAAACCTTTTTTTATTCGCCAGAAGTGTAAAAACAGTTAATAAAAATCTGTTTTCTGCAGAGGTAATAGGATTATTAATTCGATATTTGCCTTTGTTATGGCGGCCTTATGGGACGTGTGCTTGTTGTTTTTTTTTTACTTTTTATGGTTGCAAGTTTTGTGCAATATCAATCAAACGTAAATAAGACTATAAACTTTTTGCAATTTCCTCAAAGATCAAAACCGTAGGTTATTAGCTTGGCTTGGAGTTTCGTAACCACGACGAGGGGTTTCTTTCTTCCTCAGAAGAATGGTTTTTTAACGTAGTTGGGTAAATCCCACCAAAAACTCCCACACAGCCACTAAAATGAGCTAGGTAAAGCTTAGTTGAGCTTGAAGTACGTTTGAAGCTATTATATCCTATTTTTAGGACTATTTTCAATTCAGTTTAACAAAAAATTTAGTTTTACAAAAAAGTTAAACAAATAATCTATGGCACTGCTCGTTAATACTAAATTAATACAAAAACAGGGCAGAACAACCGAAGTTCGAAGTTCCCTGAAATATCAATATGTAATGTTTTATTACGTACAGGCTGCCTAGAGCTGAAATTTTTGTACAAATTGAATTTTCGTGCACAAGATGTTGGCGCCTAAAATTATTTAAAAATACGCACATAGGTATAATGTATTTTTGTAAATATTATAGATGTAAATATATCCTCTCAAGGCCCTACCCTAACTAAATCTTGGATGATTTTTTATTGCTTGTGCCAAGTTTTAAAATCTAGATAAACTTTTTTTTGTTTTACCAACTCATTCAGTTCCGTTTGTGTATATCGCTTTAAATCTGTTTTTGTAGGTACTTTGTATTGTGTCTGTAAGTGTGTGAATCTTGGTTACGAGGTGATGATTTCGGATTAAATTGGTTCGTTTTGTTTTTATATTAGTGAAAATCTATACTACTAAGGCCCGGTTGCACCAGGGACGTACACCCAGGGTTTCATTTTGAAGGGGGCGGATTTCAGTACAAAAAAAACTTTCAGGGGATAGGAGTTCGTCCCTCCACCCCAGAAACATTGGGGGGGGTGGGGGGGGGGTTTTGTTTTGGGGGGGGGGGGGGGGGGGGGGGGGGGTGGGTTTTTGGGGGGGGGTGGGGGGGGGGGGGGGGGGGGGGGGTTTTTTTTTTTTTTTTTTTTTTTTTTTTTTTTTTATTATTTTTTGCTGAGCCCCCCATAACTTTTGAAAAGGTGAAAAAAAGCAGGGATATAAACGTGGATAAAGCTGTAAAATACACTGTTTTTTTTTGTCTAATAACGTATTATCTAATGTTTTTAGCAGTAAAAACATGTTTTCTTAGTTAAAAATTACATTAACAGATATTGGCAGAGCCTGGATTTCACAAAAAGTGGATTTGGATTGGAGACCTTTAAAGACCCCCCTGGCTACACCCATACTGTAAACCAAATCAGATGAGCAGCATCTCCATGTTTTTTAGGGTACCTATATGGAAAAAAATACCAAGCCATTGTTTTAGGCTGCTGGAAATTTTAAGAGGGGGAAACATATATACAAATCAACCAAATATGATTGTTTGTTTTGCTTGATGTGTAGTACTTATTGTTTATTAAAATTATTGTACTTTTTTCAATAACATTAAGCAAGATAAATGGCAAGAAATATGCATACGCATAATAATGAACGCGAAGCGGAAAATTTTTTTGCTTTTTGGGGGTAAATTGTGGTAGCAAAATTATTTTAGAGATTGGCGCCGAGCGATTAGCGAGGCGCTAGAAAATTTTTAATTTTTGGCCTCTGAAAACACCCCAATTTTAATATCTGGCGACTATTTTGGGGGAAGGGCGGTCGCCTCCCCCCTTCGCCCAACCACTATCAATATTTTCCCCCCGTCCGACAATTTCGGGGGGGGGGGGTGACCGCCGCCCCCCCATGCCCTCCCTGGTTACATCTCTGGATTGCCTCATAACGACTTAAGGTCGAACACGACAGTTAGATTTTGACAGCAGATCTTTTCTAATTAATTTTTACTAACGTAATTTGACCTACTCATTCAATTTTTGACATTGTTTTAACAAATTGTTATCGTCCACAACACAATCATTAAATGACACCAATAATTTTTTTCATTTTTCATTTAGCGTATCTTGATTAAAGAACATTTTTTTTAAGTAAAAAGTTAAAAAAATTAAAATATTGCCTGCGGGACACTCGAACCTACGGGTCCGAGGATCCGATTCCGACACTCTAACCACTCGGCTACTGGCCCATCTGTAGTTTCTCGGCGTCAAATCAAAAAAAACTTAAATGAAAATTAAAAAAATTGATTCGCTCAAATCAGATTTTAATGAAAGATGTAAATAGTTAGACACAAGTTAAATCAATACTTTAAATTGTATTTGATTAAAAAACTAATTCAGGATTTTTTTAATTTGATTTTTCTTTTAATTTTCTTAAAATATTGAATTACGTTTTACTCCAAATCACATCTAAAATTTGCTCCCTATTTTTCGTTAACTTTTTATAAAATTGCAGGAAAAACTGAGCGAATCAATTTTTTTAAATGACCAAAAACTGTTTTTTTTTGAGCTTTCAATTCATCAAACTATATCTCGAAATAGAACATTCGATAAACGATGAAACTATTACCGTTGGGTACATCATAATCTGAGCTTTCGATCGAACTGTACTTTTGTCCGACAAAAAATTAATATCTAAGTTGGTATCTAACTTTTAGTATAAATCATCATAACTGTGGTGTTCTAATTTAAGTTAAGCATAGGTGTTTTTTTTGGGGGGGGAAGAGGGGTCCACCATACCCCCTAGAGCCAAAATTTTGGACCCCCCCTAGAAAAAATTCAGGAGGCCCCCCCAAAGCTCGAGAGCGGTCCGGCCTGACCCCCCCCCCCAGCGAGACTGATCCCCCTTCCCCCCCTTCCGACCAATTTGGAAGTATATTTTTTTTTACTGTCAAAACCACGGTTTTTTAGTTAAAAACAGTGTTTAAATACACTTTTTAGGCCTAAATAGGCTGTTTTAGTACATAAAATTTAATATTAGACCTAAAAACACTTAAATTATTGAGTTAAAAAAATTTTGTTTAAAAATTGGACCCCCCTGACCCCCTTTAAATTTAAATCTCGCACCCGGGGTCGACCCCCCCTAAAAAACCAAGGAGGTCCGGACCCCTCCGAACCCCTCCCCCCAAAAAAAAAAAAAAAAATTGGCCTTCCACCCGGGGGTGGAGCCCCCCTAGCGGACCTGACCAAAAACACCTATGAAGGGGGTATACCCGACCCCCGAAATTTGGGGTGGTGTCCTAAAAATTTTTTTTGTCGTTACCTCAAGTACCCATTTTTAGCGTTTTTAGTACTGGGACCAGGACCACCCAAATTTTAGGGGGGTGTCCGGGAGGTTCCCCCAAATTTTAGGGGGGGGGTTGGGGTTGGCTATAGTCGGGATTTTTAGGGAGGGGGGTATAACCCCCATAGATGTTTTTTGTCGGGTTCGCTGGAGCGGGGGGTCCACCCCGGGTGGAAGGCCAAAATTTTTAGGGGGAGGGATCTAGGGAGGTCCGGACCCTCCTGGCTTTTTAGGGTGGTCGACCCCGGGTACGAAATTTCAAATTCAGGGAGGGGGTCAGAGGCATACATGGGCACGGAAAGGGGGTTGGGGAGGTTAACCCCCCATATTTCTGAGAAGGGGGGTTTAATAACCTCCCCACTCAGAAGTGGGGGGGGGAGAAAAAGTTAACCCCCTCAATTCTGGAAAAATGAAGAAAAAAATGTCTTTAGTTTGAAATGACTTTTAACTGCCTCCAAACTTAAGTTTTGAGGTCAAAATGAATGTTTTAAGCACTAAAAAGCTCAAAAATGCAACAAAAAGGGCTTTTTGACCTAAAATTAGCGTTTTTTACCTTTTTTTCTTCAAAATCAAAAAACGATATGGGTAAAATGCACTCCAGAAAAAAACGATATGGGTATTTTGCGTTTTTCGGATTTTAACCCCCCTAATTTGGGGTTTAACCCCCCCCACTCCGGACCAACTTGCCCATGTATGGTCAGAGGGTCTAATTTTTTAACAAATTTTTTTAAAATTCAATAATTAAAGTGTTTTTAGGGCTAATATTGAATTTTATGTACTAAAACAGCCTGTTTAGGCCTAAAAAGTGTATTTATTTTTTATACACTATTTTTAACTAAAAAAACCGTGTTTTTGACATTAAATAAAAAAATATACTTCCAAATTGGTCGGGAGGGGGGGGGGCATACATGGGCACGGGGGGGGTTGGGGGGGTTAACCCCCCCAAATTCTGAGAAGTGGGGTTTAACCCCCCCACTCAGAAGTGGGGGGGGGGAGAAAAAGTTAACCCCCCAATTTCGGAAAAATGAAGAAAAAAAATGTCTTTAAAATGACTTCTAACTGCCTCCAAACTTAAGTTTTGAGGTCAAAATGAATGTTTTAGGCAATAAAAAGCTCAAAAATGCAATAAAAAGGGTTTTCTGACCTAAAATTAGTGTTTTTAACCTATTTTTCCTTCAAAATCGAAAAACGATATGGGTAAAATGCACTCCAGAAAAAAACGATATGGGTATTTTGCGTTTCTCGGATTTTAACCCCCCCTAATTTGGGGTTTAAGTTTAACCCCCCCCCACTCCGGACCAACTTGCCCATGTATGGGGAGGGAGAGGGGTCAGCCTCGCTAGTGGAGAGGTCAGGCCGGACCGCTCTCGAGGTTTGATCTTGGGGTGGGGGAATGATGTCCCTTGGATTTTTCCTAGGGGGGTCCGAAATTTTGGCGCTAAGGGAGGAGTGGACAGTGGACCCCTCTGTCCGCCCCAAAAAAAACACCTATGAAATCCCTCCCAACCCCCCCTGCGGTGCCCACCTATGGGTTTCACCCTCCTCTAAATCTGGAATAACTTTCCCTTGTATGCTGTGTGCGAGTGATTTTTTTTTCACCCTCCCAGGAATTAATTTTTAACATCTTTGTCTTTGTGTATACTATAATGAACGATTTGCAGTCTCTAAAATATACAATGCGAAATTTTTTCCCCTCTGAATATTCAAACACTTTGGTATTTGTTGGTGGCAGGCAGCCACTGTCGAAGTGAATCAGTTTGGGAAATTCTTATGATGAATAATAAAATACAAACCGGACGATGTGCAGTTGCAGAAATAATTTTATTTAAACAGTATAAAAATTTATGCAAACGAAGTTTTGAAAACCAGTGAAATAAAGCATTGACTTTTCCATTTTAAAAAAAATTGATATTGGTTTAGTTTAGGGTTTTTATTCTTTTTTTTTTCTATTAATTAAGATTGGTGGATTGTACAGAATCTTTGTGTTCAGCATTTGCTATTTAGATATATCATATTTTGTACTTTATTCTGAATTTTTGGTTAGGTATAGTCTATAGTTACATAGTTAACAAAATGGAACCACCTTATCGACCAAAAATATTTTAAATTTTTAAAATATTTTTTGTTTAAAAAAACTGGTTTCTTATAATCAAGATGGTAGTCATAAATGAATAGTAGGTATGAATAATGTTGTTAATAGCTATAATGACTTTTTTGCGATAAGCAGCCTCCTTTTTATGTACCTACTTACTACTAATTTTTCTTATTCTTTTAGCTGGAATTTTTTAAGAAACTAAATTTTTTTTTAATTGGAAACTTATTAGTTTTAAAGCATTATAAATTAAAATATCGGGTTATTTTTTCACTAAGCTATTTTTGTAAAAAAATCAGAAATTAGACAGACGGAGAGGAGTTTTAAAGGCTTATAAATATTTTTAACATCAAAAATCTTAATTTAAGGAAAATAACAAAATTCCAGCAATAATCGCACGTATGCTTCGAAATAGTCGTAACGTAATCTGTGTTTTGATTAAAATTTTGGTGTTCCTTTCCATCCATGTAGCTCTAAAGGGTCAAAAATGCCGATATTCCAAACACACATACACAAAGGACAAAGGTGAACTCATTTTCAAGAGAAAAAAAAATCAAAATTTTCAAAATGTCATATTTTTAAAATTTTGGGGTTAAAATAGGTAAAAAACAACTTTTCCATTCTAATTTTTGGCGTAAAACTCATTAAGACCTTTAATATTGAGTTTTGAGTTGTATTTAAGGAGATATGCGAATGGGGTGTTTTTTTTAGTCACTTAGCTATAATTTGCACCCAACCACGTTTTTTAGCTTGAGCAGCAGGCAATATTTTTATACAATTTAAGAACTAAAGCCCCCTAGTGCTGAAGCTAGTGCTCAAAAAACTGTTTGCTTAGTTGTTTTTTTTTTTAATTTATTGATATTCAATCTTATTTTAATTATTAGCTTGTTCAAACTCTTTAAAATGCGTTTTCAAAAAGAGGTTTTAATATTATTTGGTAACGTTTCTTTAAGACAAATTAAAATGAAAAGTGCAAAAATTTTCCGGGGGATGCTCGCCCCCTGGACCCCTCGCTGGGGGGAAACCCCTAAACTCCCCGTTAAACTGTGGTTCGCCGAGACCAGGCGGTCCCCCCTGTCGCAAAATCCCGGGTACGGCTCTGGTAAAATAATACTTCTCCTTGCTCTAAAAAAAGCTACCGCTTTGAAAACAAAATCGGGCTAAATTTTCGTCGTGCTAGTTTTTTTCTAAAAAAATATTCATTCAGTTCCGCGGTTAATTCGGTAGACTTTGTTTATAACGCTTGGCAGGCACTGGCTCTGGCATCTTAAAGACTTATTACACATTCACTCTGGAGGAGTGGCGGGGGGGTGGGGTGGGAGTCTCGGGTGGTTGGGTTCTTGGAAACGTAAAAGTCGCCTAACTTTTTTTTGATTTTTTTTATAATATGATGAAAACAGTTTTTTCAGCTTTAACTAAGCGTAAATGATAAGCAACTGCTGCAAGGCTGTACCGATAGCTCGTTAGTTATATTTTTTTCCGATTGAAAAACAAAGTCTTTTTTGGGGTTCTTTTCGCGGTAAAATGAATGTTTTTCGATGTTTGAAAGCAGTTTTTTGCCGCTCTTATTGGCGGGATTTTCTCCTCGTTTATTTTCTTGTTTTTTACGCGTCTTCTCGCCGTGTCTCGAGCCATTTTTCAGTCTTAAAAATTAATTGAAGCAAACGGCGTTTGCTGATAAAAAGCTAGAAACTCCCAGAAAACTTGAATGAATGGTGCGCAGCGTGTTTTCAATCTCGTTATGTGTGTTTTCCCGCATCAGTGAGCGGGTTGTGGAGTAAGCAACAGGTGCAAGGGTATACGTATAAGAATCTGAAAAAATTGTTACTTTTATATCCGCAATGCACTTTTTATGCCTAAATAACATAATTTAATATTAGCATACTTATAAATTTAAATTAATGGTGGTTTGGACCTTTCCCACTTCTGACTCCATAATTTGAAATCGGTACACTCGGGGTCCACCCCCTACTCCTAAAAAAAACTAGAGAGGCTCAGACACCTCGGAATTCCCATTTGCTTTGCCTTTCGGTTTTTTAGTACATACTGGAACAGTGGCGTGCCTAGGGGGGGAGAGCGGGTGGGATGGCGCTGGCGCCCCCCCCCGAAATCCGGCGAAGTCGGATTTTTTCGTAAGTCGTAATTTTTTCGTACCCTTACGTTTTTTTGAATTTTGGGAGAGAAAATTTTTTTTCTTAAATATTAATACAGAAACTTTCCTGATGCCTTCCAAAAGCATATTAATAGTCAAAAAACCAAAATTTCCCCGCTTCGCGGGTAGTTTAAATTGACAATTTATCTCAGTTTTTCAATTTCAAATCGATTTTGCCGCTCAATAGTTAAGGCATACATGTTAAATAAAACTACTATAAACACTATTAACCTTTATTAACGTTTTAAACACATGTTTTAAATGGATAGGAATAAAAAAACCTTAAATTTTGTTTTAATTATCATCTGGAATTAAAATTTCTAGTGTATTTTAGCGCCTTTAATTAAAAATTTTCTCCCCCGGGGGCATTCTGCCCCCCGGACCCCCCTGACAAGGGGCTCTGCCCCTTGACCCCGCTGGGGGGCTTTCGCCCCCCAGACCCCCCATTTCTGGGGGGCTTCCGCCCCCCAGACCCCCCCTCAGGGTTAGTATGTATCCCCCCGGACCGCCCCTCCCCCGAAATAAAATCCTGGGCACGCTACTGTACTGGAATGTTTAAAGGTGGAGTCTATAATCGTTTTTTTTAGGTGGCGAGGGCGTGTGGACAGTTTTCAGATTTTTGAGGTTGTTGTATAATGTATGTTAACGGTAAATTTCCCGAATTTTAGGCGGGTTCGCATGATTAACCAACTGTGAAATTTTACCTTAGGTAAATTTTAAACTTGAAATCTTGCTAAAAGGCCAATGAGGGATGCATGAGAAAGGTATAAGCTATTGTCAATTCCTCGGTAGTCTAGTCAAAGACAATAATATTTCGTGTTAAGTATTCTCCATTTAACTCCCTGCTGTGTTTCAAACAACCCGCGCAATATGAATTTTATACGATTATTATTTTCTATTTCATTAACGGGTTAAAAAACAGATATAAAGAAGCAGTCAGATCGTTATCAGGTCTTTTAATTCCTTCTGCCCTGTGGTACGGCGCGGTACTAATGGGCGGTTGATAAGGTTTTTTCGCTCTAAAAAAAGACTCGGCGATGGACGCGGCTGGTGATAATGTAAGCCGCCGCCATGACTTGATGGGGTTAGTGATAAAAAATGATAAAAAACGGAGAGAGGAGGATTAGCGCTCATCCACTGATTTGAAAATTCTTTGTTCCCCGGCTAACCCCTGATCTTTTTTTGAACGGTTTGATTAGGCGGGAATCTAACTATCTATCTATTTCCATTTGAATTTATTCTACCGTTTTTGTTTTTTTATAGCTGAAGCGGGCCGGCGATGGATATTCCATATTGCCGCCTAATACGTAATACCCTATATCAGCACTGTTGTTGATGTAGAATTTTAGTCAAGGCCCCACCCCTATCAGGGGATTTTAGGGAGCAGATGTGAGTTTTACATTTTTGTACGAGAATAATATATAATAATAATAGTGAAAAGGAAATAACCAAAAAAACAAAATTGTAAATTAAGGTAAACTAAACAAAAGGGGGAAGGGGGCCTGCCTATTTCTACCCCATTTTTGCGGTTTTAATACTGAAACGGGACGTGGGTGGGATTCCCCAAATTTTAGGGGGAGGAGTGTCCGAGGTACTCGTATCGTATCCCCAAATTTTGGTGGTCTCGGCAGTAATCGGAATTTTTTTAAGGGGGGTGTATAACCCCTTCAGGGACGTGCCCAGAGTTTCATTTTTTTTGGGGGGGGGGCGACTTGTAGTACAAATAAAAATTTCGGTGGAGGGCTCCGCCCCCCCCCCTCCCGAAATTTTTGGGGGCGGGGTGGAGCCCCTCTAATTTTTGAAAACGTTAAAAAAGCAGGGATAAACGCAGATAAAGCTGTATAATACACGGTTTTTGGCCTAATAACGTATTATCTAATGTTTTTAGCGGTAGGAACATCTTTCTTAGTTAAAATTTACATTAGCACACATTGGCAGAGCCTGGATTTCACAAAAAAGGAATTTAGAGACCTTTCAGTTCAGACCCCTTGGCTACACTCACATTGTAAACCAAAGCACATGAGCAGCATCTCAACTCCATGTTTTTAGGATACCTACCTACCTACCTATATGAAAAAAATCCGAGTCAATGCTATAAGCGGCTGGAAAATTTAGGAGGGGGAGGTACATAAATAAACCAATATGATTGTTTGTTTTGCTTTCTGTGTACTGTAGCGAGATATATGTATGTATACTATAGAAAGTGACCGCTGAGCGAAGCCGAAAAATTTTTTGATTTTTGGGGGTCAATTGGGGTACTAAAATTATTTTATAGTTTGGCGCCGAGCGATTAGCGAGGCGCTAGAAAATTTTAAATTTTTAGCCTCTGAAAACCCCCAAATTTTACTATCTGGCGACCATTTCGGGGGGCCGCCGCCCCCCTCCCGCCCAACCACTATCCTTATTTTTCCCCCTGTCCGACTGTTTCGGGGGGGGGGCGGCCATTCCCCCCCGCCCCCCTGGTTACGTCCCTGAACCCCTCCAACCCCCATGCCTACAACAGCACTCGTTTATTGAAGCGAAACGGCGTATATAGTACGAGATCCAGACAAACTTCTAAAGAGGGGGCTTTGGTGTTTTCCGCCGATGCACCTGACACCCAGTGCTGAGGATTTTGTTTTCTGGATCTAGGTTTTTTAGGGTTTTCTTTTGTTTTCATTTGGGGAAGAATGGAGGGTATAGGACGCGACGGGGGGTTGCTAATTTATCACTAGTTCTCGAAGTTTATTCACCGGCTCGCTTCTTGTAGCTGCCGCATCATTCTTTTTTGAGATTTAAGGCAGGTTTGGATTACCGGTGGGTGAATGAAGAAAAGTTTTAAAAACCGTGTCTCTTTTCTTTATCTTTCGAGGAGAAAAATAAATAACAGTACAGAAACAATTGCGTTGCGGTGCTTATTGTATCGTCTGGTATTTTAGCTTATTGTATTGTATTGGTTGTTTTACTTTAACTGCAAACTGCAAGCATTTTTTTTTCTTTTTGAGATTGTTTTGTGTCTTTTTTTGTTGATATTTTCTTGTTTTGTTACTAATAAGCTGTTGTGATTCAACGCAAACTGCCAGTAAATTTAAATATATAATTTGTTCGTAATTTGGTGGTTTTACGTTTATCGTTTTATATTACTCGGGTCGTGAGAAAGTTTGCAAATTGGTTTGAGTTTTTCTTATTTCAGTTATTTATCTGTAGTATATAAATTGATTAAATAATAGCTCTTTAATCAAAATTGACAAATCAGCGGCTTTAAATAAGAAGGGTGCGTGGGATTTGGGAAAGGCCGTAACAGTTACAATATTCTTTTTAGCTGAATGTTGTATGGTTGGTTGCATAGGTGGGCAGCCTCTCGGATTTTTAGGGGGGTATAGGGGGGGTCAAATTTTAGGGGGGTGTCTGGCAAGACCCAAATTTTGAGGGGGGGGTGTACCCAATATTTCCGCGCTGCCTTAAAATGAGCTTAAAACGCGTAAAAAACGTTAAACAACCTTATAAATGCTTTAAAACTGTGTAAAATTAAAATAAAACCTTATTGCAACTTATAAATTTTATTTTTTAATTCTTTTAATAATAATGTGTTTATATATTCTTAGAATTAGATTAGAAATCATAGTTTTTTTTAATAATTACGTAATAATAGAATAGTAATTATATTGTCTTGATTATAAAGTCAAGTATCACAAACTTTTTAATCTATAATCTTATATTTAATTAAAAGTTATATAGGTACATACATGGGCGTAGCCAAAGCCAGGGGGGTCTAGACCTCCCTTTTGGGTCGGCAAAGGGAAAAATTTGGAGTTCGACCCCCCTTTTAGGTTGCCAAGGATAAAAATTTGGGGGTCTAGAACAGTGGCGTTGGCGTGCCCAGAATTTCATTTGGGGGGAGGGGCGGTCTGGGGGGGGGTAAATACTAATCCTGAAGGGGGTATGGGGGCGGCAGCCCCCCAGCAATGGGGGGTCTGGGGGGCGAGAGCCCCCCAGCGGGGTCAAGAGGCAGAGCCCCTTGTCAGGGTGGTCTGGGGGGCAGAATGCCCCCCGAGGGAGAAAATTTTTAATTTAAGGCGCTAAAATACACTAGACATTTTAATTTCAGATAATGTTTATTACAAAATTTAAGGTTGTTTTATCCTTTTACATTTAAAACAGGTGTTTAAAACGTTAGGTAATAAAAGGTTAATAATGTTTAATTAATGTTTTTTGAATAATAAAAGAAAAAATGAAGTATATGACATAAACAAGGTAATAAACACTCCGCGCGAAGCGCGGAAAATTTTTTTAGCCCTTTTATAACGCTTAAAAATTTTTCTCTGGGAGGCGAATTTGGGGGGGGGGTGTCCCCAGATACCCCAAATTTAAGGGGGGGGGGTGTCAGCAAAATCCGAAATTTTTGGGGGGGGGGGTATTGGGTATAAATAACCCCCCAACCCCCCCCCCCCCTGCCCACCTATGGTTGGTTGGTTGTGTGTGGATCTGCCTCCAAGTTGCACCTAAACTCGTTAGATTTTGACATAAAGAGTCACAATTGGTTAATTTTCAACGTAATATTGGTTTAAGGTTTACTGTATCGCAGACCTGTGCACTGCCCCCCCAGGTTTTATTAGGGGGGTGGCAACTTTTTTGAAACGGGGGAGGCAATAAAACGGAGGGGAAAGCAGGGGAGAAAGAAAAAAAAAAGAAAAAAGAAGGGAAAAGGGAAAAAAGGGACAAAAAAGTAAAGCGAAAATAAGGTAAAAATAGGTCTAAAATGGCTTAAATTTATTAAAATAGGCTAAAAACTGCAAAAAAATTGCAATGATGGCGTTATCATAGGTCAAAAATGGCGTGATAATTTTAGGGTGCTTTTTCATTTTTTGGCGGGGGGTGGAGACAAATCCTGCAATAAAGCGGGGAGGCATTTCCAGACCGTGCACAGAGCTGGTATTGTATCTGTGTGTTAAATATAAGATAAAAAGAATCACAGTTAATAAGAGTCTTTTATGACGTCTCTGACTCGTTGTGTCGTAGTACCGACGAATTAAACAGGGAAGTAAAACTGCGTTTCGTTGTTTCTTTGACACAAAGAGTCACAATTAGTTTAAAATCAACGTCACCCTGACTCATTCTGTCATAACTACGACGGTTTTTTTGCCTTTGGTGTTTTAGAACTTCGTTTAGAAACGCCGACTTGATTTTTTTTGAATGATAAAATACTCTGTATCCCCGGCTTTTAAGCGGTCGATTCGTCAGCTTCTTTTGATAGCGGCTAAACACCTACCACCACCACCAACGCACAAACACTTGTCTAGAATTTTTGTTTTTTGAAATATTGTTTTTCCGGGCCAATTTCACTTTTAGCACCGCTAGGCTACGGTTGGGCGTGTTTAAGTGTTTTTAGGTCTAATATTAAATTTTATATACTAAAACAGCCTATTTAGGCCTAAAAAAGGTATTTAAACACTGTGTTAGCTAGAAAATCATGTTTTTGACAGTTAATAAAAAATATACTTCTAAATTGGTCGACAGGGGGAAGGGATCAGCCTCGCTAGGGGGGAGGGGGGGGGGTCAGGCCGGACCGCTCTCGAGCTTTGGGGGGTCCTGGATTATTTCTAGGGGGGATCTAAAATTTTCGCTCTAGGGGGGGGGTGGACGTGGACCCCTCTGCTTCCCCCCCAAAAAAAACACCTGTTTTCAACTTCCCCACTGATTTACCTCCAAGCAAAATGCTAAATCGCCGTGACAGACAGCCAGTCATAGGTGGGCACAGAAAGAGTTGTTTGTTATACCCCCTAAAAATCTTCACACCGCCGCCGAAACCCCCTAAATTTTAGGGGGTAGCTAGGACACGCTACGCCCCAAAAATTTAGAGGGTCTGGTCCGACGTCCGAGTACTAAAAAAGCTAAAAATGGGGTATCCTGTCAGGGGCGTAGCCAGGATTTCGGAAAGGGGGGTTGTACTCCATACAAATTTTTCGAAAGGGGGGGGGGGGGTTGTAGGGGGTTGTACTCCAAATTTTCAAAATACCGTAAAAAATACATTAAAAAAGGGTAAAATTTTTTGCGCTTCGCGCTAGGTGATTCTTTTTGTTGTTATTTGCATTGTTTTTTTAAGTTAAACTTGAAAAATTTCCGGTTTAAAAAGGTATAACATTAAAAATCGTGCGATAGCACGAAAAAATTTTCTAAAATTGTCTTTGAAATTCGTTAAAAACATCACTTAAATGTTGTAAAAAGGTATATAAATGTCGAGCGCTGAGCGGAGCGAAGCGCGAGGAAATTTTTTAAAATTGTTTTCTTCGGACCCCCAAATTTTTACCTCCGCCAACCCAAAAGGGGGGGGGGTTGCCACCCCTACAACCCCCCCCTGGCTACGCCCTTGTATCCTGTATCTAGGGTAGAGTATATCCCCAAAAAATGGGGCAGCCTCAATTTCGGGGGCCACGTTGGTATACCGATACCTCCTAAAATCCCGGAGGGTGCCCACTTATGCAACTACTGCAGGGCATCCTGGCCTGGTGGAATTCATCGTCCTCGTCCAGTTATTTATCAGACATTCATACGCTGAAGTACCTGCGCCATGAGACATTTACACGCTTATGAATGCCTAAGTATATTATGGATTATAAGTTTGCCCAGTATGATTTAAGAATGGAAGGTTATATACTTCACTATGATAAACTATCTCTGATCAGGTTTTATTTCGGCACCAGCGTCATTCGGACACTAACGTCACTTCGTCACCACTAGGCAGATGCATCAAGTGGGCGTAAAAGCGAGTACCAACTACGAAGCCTTGCGATTCATTCTTTAAGTTGGGTTCCACTCCACTCACTATCGCCAGCAGGGAGTTTTTAGAACCCACGGGGCGATTCGGCTTTTCGCATTTATGAACGAACGCGTAAGTGTGTGTTTGTGTATAATAGATATACGCACGAATATTTTTACGTTGTAAAAACAAGTGGCTGACTGAGGAAAAAATGTTCAATTTCATTCGCAGAGTTTTACTCCAGTCAGAGTTTCGTTTTAGGCTTCTTAATTGTTGTTTTTAAAAGTTAAAAATAGCGTACGTAGCAATAGCTGACCTGGGCACGGTCTGGAAATGTCCCCCTCGCCCTCCCCCCACCCCAAAATATTAGTGCCACTTAATATAGTGGCTAGTTTAGTGGCTTTGCTTCCCTCCGTTTTATTGCCCCCCCGCTCAAAAATGAAAAAGTACCTAGCCAGAAACAAGCGCCATTTTTTACCTGTTACAACGCCATCATCGCCAGTTTTTAGCTTATTTTAATGCTTTTTAAGCCATTTTATACCTATTTATTTTTACTTAAATTTCGTTTTTTTGTCCTTTTTTTTTCTTTTTTTTTCTTTTTTTTTCTCCTTTTTTTTCTTTCTCCATTACTTGCCCTTCTTTTATTGCCCCCACCATAGATGAACAAGGGGGGGGGTAGGGTGGGGTCCACCCCCCTAGCCTCGAAATTTTGGGCCCCCCCCTAGAAAAAAATCCAGGGGCCCCCCTCACCCAAATTTTCGAATTTTTTACCCCTGACCCCCCTGTAGATTTTGAAATCTGACCCCCCCTCCCTTCTCGGGAAATTTTTAGGTACTTTTTTTATACTAAATTTTCTTACAAAAACGTGAATTTTTAACACAAATTCATGTTTTTACATCCTTTTTATACCTAAATATCGCTTTTTATTCAATAAAATATAGTATTATCTTATAAAAAACTATTATTAAACATTTAATGGTTTAAAAGTATTTTGTTTCGGAAATTGGACCCCACCTGACCCCCCTCTAGGTTTCAAAATCTTCCACCCCGGGTCGACCCCCCCTAGAAAGCTAGGGGGGTTCGATCCCCCCTAGGTCCCCCCCTAGATTTTGAAATTTCATTTACCCGGGGTAAACACCCCCCCTAGCTTTTTGACCGTGTTCATCTATGGCCCATACGTTTCAATAATGTTGCCCCCCGTGCTCCCCCGTTTTGGAATTGCCCTTGCCCCCCTCTTATAAAACCCCAGGGGGAGGGGGAGCAGTGCTCAGGTCTGGCAATAGCACAAGTGGATAATTTTATATAAAACTTGTAATTGCATTTGTATATAAACCTGTGCTTGGTGTAGAAATGCCTCCTCCGCTATATTAGTGGCTGTGCACATCGCACGCGCACCCCCCTTTATTCCCTCCCTCCCTCCCTCAAATATTAAATCAAATCCCTTCCCTGTCCGCCTGTGATTTAAAACTCGATTCTCGGGATTTAGGAGCTATTTTTTTATAAGATTATACTACATTTTATTGAATAAAAAGCAATATTTAGGTATAAAAAGGGTGTAAAAACATAAATTTGTGTTAAAAATTCACGTTTTTGCAATAAAATTTAGTATAAAAAAGTACTTAAAATTTTCTCGAGATGGGAGGGGGGGGGGGTCAGATTTCAAAATCTAGAAGGAGGTCAGGGGTAAAAAATTTTAAAATTTGGGGGAAGGGGGCCCCCTGGGTTTTTTTCTAGGGGGGCCCCCAAAATTTTGAGGCTAGGGGGGGGTGGACCCCACCCTATCCCCCTTGTTCATCTATGACACATCACATCACACAAATATCATAATCATTGAATCATTTTGATGATATCACGCCATCACCGTAGGTACCCAGAAATTTGTGACATGGGGGGGAACTAGGGGTCATTCGGCTAAAAATGTTTATTACCCACACACACACCCAGTGCTTATTCAGAAAAAAATGCGTCGTATATATTCAGTTCAGTGCCTGTTTAAAATTGACAGGGGAAAACGAAACGTTCCCCCTTGTTCTTGTTCCCCCTGGGTAAAACCATGCGTGCTTTTGAAAATTTCGTTTTTGAATAATTTTTATTGAATTTTTCATAGTGTCTTATTTAGTAAATTTATTATGATGATTATTATTAGCTTGAATTGCTAAGCGTGCCTTAATTAGCAAAGACCAAATTAACTATTGATTAATAGAACAGGTGTTAGCTATTCCCTTCCTCAAGCTTTAGATCGGTAAAGTCTTGTTAATAAGTCGTAAACAGGTAGAATTTGCTAGGTGATTCTTTTTGTGGTTATTTGCATTGTTTTTTAAGTTAAACTTGAAAAATTTCCGGTTTAAAAAGAAATAACATTAAAAATCGTGCGATAGCACGAAAAAATTTTCTAAAATTGTTTTTGAAATTCTTTAAAAACATCACTTAAATTTTGTAAAAAGGTATATAAATGTCGAGCGCTGAGCAGAGTGAAGCGCGAGGAAATTTTTAAAATTGTTCTCTTCGGACCCCCAAATTTTTACCTTCGCCAACCCAAAAGGGGGGGGGGGTTGCCACTTGCCACCCTTACAACCTCCCCCTGGTCGGGGCCTGGAGGGTGTCCCCCAGCCGCCGAAGGCGAAAATTTTTTAAATATACACTTAAAACTTGCTTAAAAATTGTCTCCAGCGATTCTTATAGTTATAATTTTAATTTTGTTTTTATAACCTAATTCCTACACAAAATGTTTATTGTTATAAATAATTGCACCAAGCCGACGCAAGGCGTCGGCCGGCGGGTATGGTAAATTTTTTTAAATAAGCACTAAAAACTGCTTAAGAATTGTCTCCAGCCAATCATATAAGTATAGATTTACTTTTTTTTATAACCTAATTCATAAACAATTTTTTTGTTACAGCTTTAAATTAGTATCATGTTAAAATTTTGTACTATATCCAAATAAGGTTTTTTCTTAATCCTAATAATATTAAGAAACAACCTGATATATATATAATTGGCTAAATTATTTAAAAATATCGGCGACTGCAAGGGGTTTGTAACTTATATAAGCAAAAAGTGCGGTTGAATCAACAAAAAGAAAAAGTTTCACCTTCCTGCGAAGCGGGGAAAATTTTTACATTGTGTAATTTTATGGAATTAAGATGCACTACATTTTTATAACCTGAAATTAAAAAAGTAAAATAAAGTAAAAAGTAAAAGTAAAAAAAGTAAAAGTAAAAAAAGTAAAAGTAAAAAAGTAAAAGCCAGCCCTTACAAAAATGGCTGGCTTCGCCAGCCAGGGAAGTGGGGCGGACCACCCCCCCTAAGTATGGAAACGGCCAAAAAGGGGGGGGGGGGCGGTCGCCCCCCCCCGCCCCCACCTATATACGCTACTGATATATATATACATATAAAGATTATATACTATACATATATATATATATAAATTATATACATATATATAAGGATTATATATATATATATAATATAATATATTCATAGGTCACCGAAGGGGGGGGGTTTGGGGGGGGGCCACCCCCCCCCCCCCTACGGCCTCTGAGACCTATCCCCCCCCTAAGGCCCATTTTTGACCCCTCCCCCCCATCGACCCCTTGAACCCCTGACCCCCCCCTAAGGCCCATTTTTGATCACCCCCCCTAACTAGACAATCCCAAAAAATGCTTAAAAAATGGTCAAATTTCGTCAAAAAATTGTCAATTTTGGTCAAAAAAATGGTACCCGGGGTGTGACCCCCCCCTGCTTTTTTTCAAAAAAAACACCCCGGGGTGTGACCCCCCCCTGGAGGTCAAAAACCTCCACACCCCGGGGTGTGGACCATACATGGGCAAGTTGGTCCGGAGTGGGGGGGGGGTGAGGTTAAACCCCAAATTAGGGGGGGGGGGGTTAAAATCCGAGAAACGCAAAATACCCATATCGTTTTTTTTCTGGAGTGCATTTTACCCATATCGTTTTTCGATTTTGAAGGAAAAATAGGTAAAAAACGCTAATTTTAGGTCAAAAAGCCCTTTTTATTGCATTTTTGAGCTTTTTATTGCTTAAAACATTCATTTTGACCTCAAAACTTAAGTTTGGGGGCAGTTAGAAGTCATTTTAAAGACATTTTTTCTTCATTTTTCCACAATTGGGGAGGGGGGGTTAACTTTTTCTCCCCCCCATTCTGAGTGAGGGGGGGGGGTTAAACCCCCTTCTCAGAATTTGGGGGGAGTTAACCCCCTCCCCAACCCCCCCGTGCCCATGTATGGTGTGGACCCCCCCCCCCTAAGCCGTCGAAGGTCGGTGACCTATGAAGATATTATTTATATATATAATATAAATATTTAAAATGTCATTTTTCTCATTTTAAGACATATAAGCCGTAAAAATTCCATTTGTTTAAAGTATAAGAAGATTAAAAAAAAATTTCTCCGGGAGGCGAATTTGGGGGGGGTGTCCCCGGGTACACCAAATTTAGGGTGGGGGCATACATGGGCACGGGGGGGGGTTGGGGTGGTTAACCCCCCAAATTCTGAGAAGGGGGTTTAACCCCCCCCACTTAGAAGTGGGGGGGAGGAGAAAAAGTTAACTAACCCCCCCCAATTTTGGAAAAATGAAGAAAAAAAATGTCTTTAAAATGACTTCTAACTGCCCTCAAACTTAAGTTTTGAGGTCAAAATGAATGTTTTAAGCAATAAAAAGCTCAAAAATGCTATAAAATAGGCTTTTTGACCTAAAATTAGCGTTTTTTACCTATTTTTCCTTCAAAATCGAAAAACGATATGGGTATTTTGCGTTTCTCGGATTTTAATCCCCCCCCAATTTGGGGTTTAACACATACATGGGCACGGGGGGGGGGGGTTGGGGGGGGGTTAACCCCCCCCCCCCCCCAAATTCTGAGAAGTGGGGTTTAACCCCCCCCCCCACTCAGAAGTGGGGGGGGGGGAGAAAAAGTTAACCCCCCCCCCCCAATTTTGGAAAAATGAAGAAAAAAATGTCTTTAAAATGACTTCTAACTGCCTCCAAACTTAAGTTTTGAGGTCAAAATGAATGTTTTAAGCAATAAAAAGCTCAAAAATGCAATAAAAAGGGCTTTTTGACCTAAAATTAGCGTTTTTTACGTATTTTTCCTTCAAAATCGAAAAACGATATGGGTAAAATGCACTCCAGAAAAAAAACGATATGGGTATTTTGCGTTTCTCGGATTTTAACCCCCCCCCCCTAATTTGGGGTTTAACCCCCCCCCACTCCGGACCAACTTGCCCATGTATGGTTTAACAACCCCCCTCCCCACTCCGGGTATAACGTAACTCCCCTTCCCCTGCCCACCTATGGCCGGGTGGAAGGAAGCGGGATTTTTTATTGAAGTAACCTATTTTTTGGTTATTTCATTTTCAATATTATTATTTCGTTTCTATTATTATCTTAGCATCTTCTCCCTGCAATTCCCTAGTAACAGTGGCCTTGAGCTATAGAACTCTACATTAGCAAGTGGTGTTGGTATAGAGTCTTAGGCCTAGACGGTCATATGGAATATGACAAACTGGAAAGTATACCGACACCGTCCAGCGACACCGACCACCTTTGATGCAAATTTTTATTTCTAACCCTAAGCAAAACCTAAAAATTCAAATAAAATAGAATTACGGTAGAATTTGGTCGGTGTCTGTGGACGGTGTCGGTGTACTTTCCAGTTGCCTGGAATATCCATAGTCGTCCCGCTTCTACTCTAAAAAAATATTCTTTCACTTCTTGATGCTGCTGCACGCTAGGTAAAGCTCAAGGAAAAGGAGGTTATACAGTTCACAAAAATGAAGCTCAGGAAAACATATTTTTACCAAAGAATTAACAAGATAAATGGTTTTTTCCTCTTTTTTTCTTGTTTTTAACAAGAATATTTTTTTGCAGTTATCAAGTCCGTAGCCAGGGGGGGATTGGGGGGATTAATCCCCCCTCAAATTCTGGGAAGGCAAAAAATTTTGTAAGGGTCCCCCCTTTGGTTTTTTTAAAAATTTAGAAAAAAAATTTTTTTTTCCAAATCACTCTGTAATGTATTAAAGCTATCTAAAATGCATTATTTAAAGTGATTTAGGTTCATAAAAGCTCTTATTTATAAAAAAGGAATTATTTCCTAAAATAAGTAGTATTTCAGAGAAATCGTAAAGGAATTCGCAACAAGCACAAAAAGAAGAGCAAATTTTGGATATTAATAACTGAAGCATTTACTATAAAAACTTAAATTAAATAAAGATTTTTTATTTTTAGAAAACGTTTGTTCTTTTTTATTAAAATAGTAATAAAATACCTAAAACTATTTTATTTTGTTGTATTTATTTAAAAAAAAAACAACTGAAAACAAATAAAGATTCAGTACTTAAATTTAGGTTTCCTGATGCCTTTTAAAAGCTTAAAATTAAAAAATTTTCCACCCCGGGGGGGCATTCTGCCCCCCGGACCCCCCTGACAAGGGGCTCTGCCCCTTGACCCCGCTGGGGGGCTCCCGCCCCCCAGACCCCCCTTGTGGGCCCCTATAAACCACCTTCCAAAAAATCCCCCCCCTCAATTCAAATCCTGGCTACGGCCCTGGTTATTAATATATACTCGTACTTGTCACAATGGCCAAATGTTGGACCTTGTTGTTGCAGGTATCTAGGTGAAAGCTAGATCTTCTATTCGCGGAGCAACATCATTACAGCGAATCATATTTTCGTTTGGATGACAGCTTATTTATATGTCTGGACAGTTGTTAATTTGTTGCAAGATTGTACTCTGTTTATGTTTAACACTTTCTCTCAACTCGTATTTATACTTACCGGTATATATCAATCAACCTTCGGTGTTCTAGTGAATAAAAATAAATATATATATATCAGACATTTGCATGGTCTGAAAATGAAACCTTCCCCGGAATGTTAGTGGTTGTGCCGCCCCCCGTTTTATTGTCCTCCTGGCCAAAAATTAAAAAGTACTCAAAAATTAAGGCGCCATTTTCGACCCATTATGACGCCATTATGCAAAATTTAGCGGTTTTTAGCCTATTTCAATGCTTTTTAAGCCATTTTAGACCTATTTCTACTAAAATTTCGCCTTTTTTTGTCCTTTTTTTTCTGCTTTCATTCTTTTTTCTTCTTTTTTTTTTCTTTCTCCCCTACTTACCTCTCCCGTTTTATTGCCCTCCCGTTTCAAAAAAGTTGCCCCCCATTTTGGAATTGCAACCCCCCTCCCCCCACTCCCCGATAAACTCGCCCGGGAAGGGGGCTGTACACAGGTCTGTTAAATTATTATATATTATTTTTTGAAAAATGATTGACTTTGCACCGCAGAAAAAAACCAAAAAAACGCATAATAACAGAAGTTGTTTTGCTTTTCGGAATTTAATAATAAAAAAATTCATTTTGTGATAAAACTTAAAAAGGATTCTAAAGTCAAGTTAGAAAATCGGAGCTCATTCTAGTCTGTTTAATGGTTTATTCAAACGATGTGATATCGACTATGGCTGACATTAAACTTCTGTATAAATCAATCATACCATTAGCATTATATGCTCACACTCGCTCACCCAAATTTTTTTTTGTCCCAATAATTTTTAAATCGACTTTACTTCAGTATATAATCAATCACATTAAAAATATTTTGATTTTTTTGACAAATTTGTTGTCATTTTTAAAATCTTATGTAGTTAAAAGTTTATTTAATAGGAAGATTATAATAAATATGAATCGATCGCTAAATTTATTACCGAAATTTAGTAACAAAAGAGAAGTTCCAGTTCCACATGCAACTTTTCTGTGCAGTAGTCACATTTGTTTTTTTGCTCAGTGAATTTTCTTTCAAGCTTTGGTAAAAATTAACAAATCCATTTATATCCTGTGTAAAAAATTTGAAATTTTTTTAGTGATTACAGCACGGAAGAAGAGGTCATGTTTCCCTCGCCTTTTGCCCCCTAACTATATATACGGCACTCAGCCTTGTATTATATATACAAATCCGAGAGAAGGAGCTTGTGGCGAATGCATGATGCGGCCTTGAGTGAGGAATTTTGCTAATAGGGCGGCGGTTGAATGGATTATATAGATAACGAGCATCCTACGTATTCTTCATCGTGTAAAAAGCCTTGTATGTAAACGCTGTTTAAGGCTTAATTCCCGTATACCATATACCTGTCGGTGTAAAAAGCCTTGTATATAAACGTTGTTACATAGTTGTTTAGGGTTTAATTCCGCCCGTATGTATACCTGTTGGCATAATCGGTAGGGAGCGAGACGATAGATGTGTCGGTGGTTTTGAGAACCGTCGAAGTGGAATTAAGGGAGGGTCGGTGTCGGTCGGTGGATTCAGCTGTCGCGGAAGCGTGACAGGTTACGCTTGGGGGGTCGGCACCCCCGCCGTCTGATTAGTTGTTTGTTTGTTTGTCCAGCGGGTGGAGAGGAAAGGGGATGAAGGGGGGCATTCTCCGCTCCGGGGATTTGTTAACTGTGCCGGCCATTCGCTTCCATCCAGCCATCGGTGGATTAATTGGAGCTACGACCACCGACCGTTCGGTTGTTTTGTTGTTGTGGTGTTTTTTGTGGTTATACATACTTTGTTAAAAATTTCTGGTTGGTATATTAATGAAATAGTCGGTTTTTTTTTGGTAGAAAGTCGATTGTTTTGTTTCGTTGTGGGGTGTTTAGAATTTTGGTGGTTAGAATTTTAATGAAATAGTCGGGTTTTTTTTGGTGGAAAATCGGTGAAAAATTAGTGCAAAAACGATATCCTGGTCGGTAAAAAAATTAGCAGAACGACCACCAATTGTTGTTTTGTTGTGGTGTATTTTTGATGGTGAGTCGGTGGAAATTTTTTTATTGGTTGGGTTAGGTTGAAAAATAGGCTGAATTTTTCGGTAGAAAGCTGGTTGAAATTGAGCGCGAAAGCAACTTTTTAATATATATTTAATATTTTCTCAAAGGGAAAGGGAGCGGTCCATACATACGTGGGCAGCCTCCCGGATTTTTTTTGGTGGGGGGGGGTCGGAGATGGATACCCGACTGCCGAAATTTGGGGGTGGGTGCTCAAAAAAATTTTGGGGTATACTTTAAATACCCCATTTTTAGAGTTTTTAGTACTTCGACCCCACAAATTTTAGGAGGGGTGGTGTCCGGGGTACCCCCAAATTTTAGGGGGGTGTCTGCACTAATGGGAATTTTTTTTGGGAGGGGGGGGGGTGCGCCAATCCCCCTCTGGCCACCTGTGCGGGTCATATTTTAAATTCTGGAGAAGGGTCTGGCAGGGATAAAAAATTTTAGATTCGGGAGAGGAAGGCCCTGGTCCTGAATGTTTTTCAAGGGGTGTCGGTTGAAATGTGGGGGTCAGTTGACGAAAGGAAGCCGACCAAGCGAGCATTCTGTGTTTAAATAGGTAGTTGTGAGTTTTTTAGTGGAAACATTAACAGGAAAATCATAAGTTTAGTTGGGTCGTTGGAGAATCATAAGGTTGTTTGGGTGGTGAGGGAAGACAGTTTTTGAGCGGTAGATTGAGTGGGTAAATGAATATTTATTGCATTGAAAAAAAAGCGACCGACTGGCCACCATTGGGTTTGTTTTGATATTTTTTGCAGCGATTATTGAAAGACGTAGCGCGACTGAAAGGTTTTTTTGTCGCGATTTGTGATTTTTTTGGCGGCGGTTGAAATTTCAATCGGATCGTCAGTTATCGATTTAAGCTGTCGGGCGGCCTTGGGATCGCTAGATTATCGGCAGACTGACGGATGAGTTTATTTTATTTTTTTAGTTATTATATAATTGGAGTCTGTCTGACCTTTTTTTGTTGGGAGGCGCGAAATCGATGTATCGGGTGTTGTTCTTGCGACTGCAGGCAGGCCAAAATGATTCCTTTCGATCGGTGGTTTGCTCGGTGCGCGCGTCGTTGCTTTGCTGCTAATTGCTAAATGGGAATGGAAACATAGGAGCAGAGGGGGGAAGTTGGGCAGTTATTACCCTTCTTAATGCGGAACTTCCCCCCTCCTTAAAATTTTGGGGTACTTTGAACAAAGATGTACTTCAAAACCAACCTGCAACAGCCGACCTATCCGCACACCCTTCCAAATTTCGAGGGGTCCCAATCCCAAGTACTAAAAACTCTAAAAATTTAAAAATTGGGTATATTTGGGAAATAATCTTCAAAAAAATTTTCGGGGGGGGGGTCTAAAATTTTGGGTCTAGGGGAGAGGGTGGACCCCTCTCTTCCCCCCAAAACATCTATGATTATTTTAGGCTTTTGACAAAGTGTGTTTTACGTGTACGTTGCAGGGTGTTCTACGGTTGTAAGTAGTGATGGGCAGCTCCGGGTTCCGGTTTCGGCGTTTTGAGGGTTTATAGGCAGTTCCGGTTCCCAAGTTCCGTGCAAATTTTGTGATTCCGGTTCCGGTTCCAGGGTCTCCACAGTTCCACATATCACTACTTTTAAGCGTAGGTACTAACTCAGAATATTTCCTGTCCAAAAACACAACCCACCACACAACACACTAGCCTTTTCAAAAGCCTAAAATAATAAAAATATATTTAAGTTATTTCCGTCGCATTAGGTCATTTTTCTCGTTTTTAATATGTTTTAAAAAGTTGGGTTAAAAAATTTTGGCAAAATAATCATAGCTTTTACAACTATTAAGGAAATAAGCCCAAAACTGGGCCGGAGATCGGAGCTTTTGGAAATTTTTACTATTAGAGTGTCTATGGATTTACCATTTACCTACTATACATACTAAATATTTCCCCCCGGACTCGGCAGTAAGTTAATTTTTTTCGTGTGAATTTTTAGCCATGATCAATATATATTAGTTGCTTCGTCGCGTTGTCTAGTTCCTCAGACATTTTTTTTGACTGATATCATAAGTATCGCTTTTTTGTTTTATGTGAATCACATAATTTATCATCTTTCACTATATTTATCAACGTCCCTCAGTCATGCAAAAGATTTGTTCACTCTGTTATAAAAAAATTTAATGTAAAACGCAAAGCTAATTTGAGTATTATAAAATGTGAAATGCATATAAATAGAAACTGGTATATTTTATTCAAAAGCTGGATATAGTTATTCTAATATTCCGCTTTTATTATAGTCGAAACAAAACTGCACAGTTGTTTTGGTGGTCCTTTGGTTTTCCCATTAATATCTATTATCTACCTGGCTTCGCCTTCTTTTTTCTTTCTGCAATTTTGATTTAATTATTGTTTTGTTTACAAATATTTTTGTACATGACCTTTCAAAGCGTGTTTTTCTAAATAGGTATTTTGACAAGTTTTTAGTTGAAAATGTTAAAACTCAGATTTCTAATTTAAATTTACTACCCCTATCAACCTACCTGTTCTGTCTAATATTTGTGTTTCCCTTGAACTGGGATAACCTGTTTGTCAGTTTGTTTTTGATGCGAAACGTTGGTGGCCTAACGAAATTTGTTAGGCAATCTGTTAAACGAAATTTATTAATTTGGTGTATATATTTTAGAAAAAGTATCCCGGATTAAAAAAAATCCTTATACTTTTTCAAAGAATTTCCCTCCAAAAATTTGTAAAATCCTAAAAACATTTTTTACATCCTCTTTTATGACTAAATACTACATAGCTACCACCCATAGATAAACACGGTCAGCGAAGCTAGGGGGGTGTTTACCCCGGGTAAATGACATTTCAAAATCTAGAAGGGGTCCTAGGGGGGGGGGTCGAAGGAACCCCATAGCTTTCTAGGGGGGTCGACCCGGAGGAGAAGAGCTAAAACTTACCCCAAAAACGATAAAGAAAATTAGCGAATAAGCTAAACCTAAGCAAAATCTAAGCTAAGCCTTTGCAAAACTTAAGGTCTCTCCGGACAGTTTTTAATTCACAGCGTTCAATGAAAAAAGAGTAGAAATACAGAACAAAAATTATTTTTTTGCTTACATAAAATGTATTTTATATTTATTGTAATTATAGAGAATTATAATATTTTAAAATACACCATCGACGAAAATTCGAATAAGCGGCAAAAAGTCGGAAACAAATGCGGTTTAAATATTTACAAATAATTTTTTGTTTTGATTCATTGAAAAAATTATAATAAATCTAAAATTAATATTAATATTAAATAAAAAATGTGGAAATGAAAATATGTTCACAGTGGGAATCGATCCCTCGACCTTAAAAATTTGAGCTCTAGGCGTTTTTGACTGCGCCACAGGTCCATCTGCTCAGGTTTATAATTATAAACCCACGGCCATTTTTAAATATAAAATATGCTTACACAACAGATTAACAGCACGATAGCTATTTTTGCAGTTTAAAAATCATGTATTGCAATAAAAACATACTATTTGGAGCTTTAAATTTTACCAAATTAAATTAAATCCACGGTTTTTTAAATCGTCGCAATTTTGAAGAAATTGACCCCCATTTTCCACGGAAAATTGTATATTAAACCACCATAAATACAAAAATATTTCTATTGGTTTTTACGTACGTGAAAAAGGGTAACAAACAGTTCCTCGTTATTGGAAGTATTTTTTTAAAAAATATTGAGTAGTGAATATTTTTAAGGGTTTAAAAAAAATCTCGTTGCAATTTGATTTTTTAATATCAATTATTTCAACTACTGCCAATAATATAATGAATGTGCATTTTATAATCGTGGTATTTCTGCCTTTTTAACACCCATATTTGTATTTCGCGAGATCTCGTATGCCAAAAAAAGCGATTTTCCATACTTAGGAAAACTGTCCGGAGAGACCTTCAGTTTGAGCAAAAATCAAGCTTAAGCGAAACCTAAGTCCAAGCAAAAGCAAAGCTAAGTCTAAGCCCACCTTAGCTAAGCCTAAGCAAAACGTAAGCCTAAGTAAAACCTAAGCTAATCCTAAGCAAAACCTAAGCCTAAGCAAAACTAAGCCTAAGCAAAACCTAAGCTAAGCAAAACAACCTAACCTAACCCCTCCCATGTCATTTTTGGGGTAGGTTTTGGCCTTCGGCTACCCGGAGTGGAAGATTTTGAAACCTAGAGGGGAGTCAGAGTCAGGTGGGGTCCAATGTCCGAAGCAAAATACTTTTAAACCATTGAAAGTTTAATAATAGTTTTTTATAAGAGAATACTACATTTTATTGAGTAAAAAGCGATATTCTGGTATAAAAAGGGTGTAAAAACATGAATTTGTAAACGTTTTGGAGGAAAATTTAGTTAAAAAAATACTTAAAATTTTCTCGAGGAGGGAGGGAGGGGGGCTAGATTTCAAAATCTAGACGGTGGTCAGCGTCAGGGATAAAAAATTCAAAAATTTGGGGGGAGCGGGTCTCTGGATTTTTTTCTAGGGTGATGGGGCCCAAAATTTCGAAGCTAGGGAGGGGGTGGACCCGTGGACACCACCCTACCCCCCTCTTAATCATCTGTGGTACTACTTCACTACCTGCACGCTGCACCAACCTGTGAACCAAAAACCAACAACACATTTTTTGGCACACACCTCAACCTCAAAACAATCTATTAATAAATTATATTCTATAATTATTATAAAATATTATAAACAAAACAATCTATTAAAACTATTTGATGATTTTAAATAGTTCTAAAGGTTTTTGGCGCGCTTTTTGTAGCTTTTGGTAAATTTTTTTCATAAATTAAATTTAGTGGATAAAAAATTTACAAAAAGGGCGTTTTTTGTTCACTTATAAAAAACAACACTTTTTACAAAAACAAAGTTTTAATTTGCTCTAAAAATTTAGTGCTCGGTTCGGTCATAATAGTTAGCTTTAATTTTTTGTTTGTTTGTTTTGTTTTTTTTTTTTTTGAAGAACCTTTAATTTTAGATTCACCCTAGTTTTACATAGATGAACAAGGGGGGGTAGGGTGAGGTCCACTTCCCCCCCTAGCCTCGAAATTTTGGGAGGCCCCCTAGAAAAAAATCCAGGGGCCCACCCCCTTTCCAAAAATTTTCAAATTTTTTACCCCTGACCCCCCTCTAGAATTTGAAATCTGATGCCCCCCTCTCGAGAAAATTTTAAGTACTTTTTTATACTAAATTTCCTTCCAAAAACGTGAATTTTTAACACAAACTCATGTTTTTACACCCTTTTTATACCTAAATATCGCTTTTTATTCAATAAAATGTAGTAATATCCTATAAAAGAACAATTATTAAAGTTATTATGGTTTAAAACTGTTTTGCTTTGGACACCGGACCCCACCTGACCCCCCTCTAGGTTTTAAAATCTTCCACCCCGGGTCGACCCCCCCTAGAAAGCTAGGGGGGTTCGACCCCCCCCTAGGTCCCCCCCCTAGATTTTGAAATTTCATTTACCCGGGGTAAACACCCCCCCTAGCTTTTTGACCGTGTTCATCTATGTAGTTTTATAGTAATGTTAGTGCTTTTTAATGGCTAATTTTCTTGTTTATCTCGCTTTTTTAATTCTTGTTTTTTTATTATTTCCGATCAGAAATGAGTAGTTAAAAGAATTGAATAATAACCGAAGGTTAAACGAAAACCTCTTCATAGCAATTGTTTGTTTGTCGATTTATTCATGTCTGTCTTCATCTATTTCTCTCAATTAATGACCCTCTTGTCTCCTCCCCCTTCCCATCTCTCTCTTGATTATTATGCGCGCGGCTGTTGCCATCTTTTGATTAAATTAGCCCCCTATGGTCGACATTTACAGTCCTTGTCACCAGTTCCTTTGCACGTTTGCTGCCATGAGCATTTGGGACTTTGAGATTTTGTTTAGATTCTCCACCTTGTATAGTATATAATATATTTATATTTTGTATTACTACAAATGGAATAATATAACTTTTGATTTTTTAATGATAGTATATACAGCGTATTTTTTTGAATACCCAGACGTGTGCACCATTTGGAAATGCCCCCCGCTTTGATTTGATTGGAAATGCCCCCCGGCACCCCCCGTTTTATTGCCTGCCCCCCCCCCCCCCCCCCCCCCCGCCAAAAAATAAACACGTACCCTAAAACTATGGCGCCATTTTTGTCCTAAAATGACGCCATCATCAAGAATTTGTTGCAGTTTTTAGTCTATTTCAATGCATGTAAGCCATTTTAGACCTATTTTAACCTTATTTTAGCAAGCAAAGTTGGATTTGCTTTAAACAACTTTATAAAAGTTGGAATTGCTCCCTCCCAATAAAACCCCGGGAGGGGGGGGGGAGTGTACAGGTCTGGATACCTATAATATAATATAGGTCCCGCCTTCGCGGCTCAGGGGGGGGGGCCACACCCCGGGGTGTGGAGGTTTGCCTCCGGGGGGGGTTACACCCCGGGGTGTTTTTGGGTGCGCGTGTCCCCTTTTTTCTTTTTTTTATTTTTTTCTTTTTGCTTTTTGTTTTGTGGGTTTTGGGGTGCGCGCCTTTGGGCGGGGGGGGGGGGGGTTGGGTGCGGGGGGTGGGGCGGGGGGGTAGGGCCCTGCGGGGGGAGGGCTCAGGCGGGGGGGGGGGCCCCCCCCCCCCCCCACCCCCCTTTCGGTGACCTATGAATATATTATATTTATTTATACTTCGTAGGTATTTTTAAATATGTATATTAGAATTATAGCTAGAAGTGTCCCCAACATCCACCTCCGCATCTGCGGACTTTTAAACGCAAATCCGCAGATTTTCTTATCGCTCAGATTTACTTCTAAAGTTACCTACTTAACTATTTATTTTTTAAGATTTCTAATTTTAACCCTCTCCAAACTAAACTTCTCTTAGCAATAAAACTTACCTACTTAATTAACTTAACTTAACTTACTACTTAACTTAACTTAACTTAACTTACTTACTAAATTTACCTACTTTTCCTTTAAAATCAAAAAATGATGTGGGTAAAATGCACTTTATAAAAACAATGAGTATGGTAAGAATGCATGTAATAGAGAGATAGATCCGCCTAGACATCCGAAGTCGCGGATTTTGGTTTCTAAAATCCGCATCCGATTTTCAAAATCTTCTTTTTTAAAATTTGTTTTAACAAATATTAGGGATTTTTTAGATTGTTATGAAACTATTGTTATGAAAATTTTCTATCTAGATAGACAATTAGATATCAAAAATAGGTTTGAGTTTAATTAATTTTCTGCTGCTTAGTTAAAGGTAGAAGCGTAAAACCATGCGTTGATGCGTAGCTTTATTCATTATTTATAAATGTCAAATTTTTAATGAGTGATTTGTGAATAATAATAAAAATAGTGTTTTTTTTTATTTGACGACTATTTTTTGATAAAAGAAGACAAACGTATTAAATTTAATAAAATGAGTTTTACGATAAAAAAAATTAATGAATTTCAGAAAGTTGCTGACTTTCCCAAAAACAATGAAACAGTTTCTTATAAATTATTAAAAAAGCTATAAAAAATTCAAAATACGTTGTAGATTTGTGTCATCATTGTTGGAAAAGGAGCTTTGTTTGCCCCCTCCACCTTGGAATGGGGTGTCCGTTTTTTTAAAAGGGGTTTGTTAATCCATTAACTCACGTGTCTAAGTAATGAAATACTTTTTAATTTAAATTATTTGTATTTTGCCTAATGATTAGGTTTTTCGCTATTCTCCCAAATTTCTTTTATCTGGTGGGGGGGTGTATCCATAGGTGAGAAAGGGGGGGGGGGGGGGGGCGGGGGGGGCCCCCCCACCCCCCCCCCCTAGCCTCGAAATTTTGGGGCCCTCCCTATAACAAAATCTAGGGGGGGGGGCCTCCCCCCAAATTTCCGAATTTTTTACCCCTGACCCCCCTCTAGATTTTGAAATCTGACCCCCCCCCCTCCCCCCTCGGGAAAATTTTAGGTACCTTTTTTATACTAAATTTTCTTCCAAAAACGTGAATTTTCATCACATATTCATGCTTTTACACCCTTTTTATACATGAATATGGCTTTTTATTCAATAAAATGTAGTATTACCCTATAAAAAGAACAATTATTAAAGTTATTATGGTTTAAAACTGTTTTGCTTTGGACACCGGACCCCACCTGACCCCCCTCTAGATTTCAAAATTTTGCCCCCCGGGTCGACCCCTCCTAAAAAGCTAGGGGGGGTCCGGACCCTCCTGGGACCCCCCTCCTAGAATTCAAAATTTGATTTACCCCGGGTAACCACCCCCCCTTGCTTCGCCGACCGTGCTCACCTATGGGTGTATCTGCAGTTCCGAAATTAAAACTCTGAAACAAGCACTTGGAAACTGTTGTGTAACTAATAATATAAGACTAATAGAAGCTTTTATAAATCTTTAGTCTCAAACCTTGTTATTTATACAGTATAAAGAGTATATACTTCAAGATGACCATTTGTGTTGCTGTTTTTACATATTTATATTGACGTCGGATCGGTCAAAACACAGTCCCTTTTAATCCCCTTATCGGTTCATTGTAAGAAGAAGTATATAGATATATATATAGTTACTTATATACACTAATCGATTCTTTTTTCGCCCTGTAATGTGTTGGTATAGAGAGAAAATACCGTCTAGAGCGTCAGTTTTGTAGTAAAAGATAATTGTTTTTCGAAGGACGCCTTTGCGTTGGCTGTTTTTTTTTCACTGCGGCGGGCTGAGCGGAGAGGTTGGAAGCAATCTCCCCCGTTCTCAAAGGTCAACTTTTCAAGTCAAAGTTTTTTTTTTGTTATGACTTTTTGGCGCTTCTCGCTTCTGGGAGTTTTTTTTTGAAATCGGGAAGTTTTTTTTTTGGCGATAGTCGGTGGTTTCGTATTTCGTTCAGGATGTGGTTTTTGCCATTTTCGGCAGGTTCGTATTGCTTCCGTTTTGGTATGGTCCTACTTAGCCTGCTTGAGTAAACTATATAATGTATCCGTCTATATATTTATGTATAACCAAAAATTATTTGTATTTATTATAATAGTAAATGTCATGTATATACTACGCATATTTCCGATGTATTTGTTGTAGACAGCTATTCAAATGTATACCGAAAAAACTAATATAATAGCGCGTAAATGCTAGTTCAAACAAATTTGTATTACTAACGTGTATTAGAATATAGAATTATTGTAATCTTATGTATGTACCTATGTTAATAATATATATACAAAACTATGCATACAAATAAAAGCCATGCCAGGTACGGAGCAAGAAAATGATTTTATTACTTTGTGAAAATCCCATGATGCGCCAATTTAAATTTTAGTTTACCGACCCCCCTTTCTTCTCCCAAATATATATATATATATATATATATATATATATATATATATATATATATATATATATATATATAAAATATATTTAAATTTAGAAAGCGTTTTATTTATGTTTTATATATCTAATCAATCAACAGACTTCTTTTGAAATCCTAATTGCGTATTTCCTATAAGTGGTGTATTATATAGGTAGGTAAGGCACATAAAAAATGTGAAATATATAATTTTTGTTTGTCTTCTGCATTACTTTTTTTCCTTTTTTTATTTGTTAGACATCTTTTAAACACGGATATTTTTCCTTTAATAAGTCGTGTTTCGGTGTTTGTTAAATTAAACGATTATTTAAATTTAAACAGCTTATTTTTATTGGTAACAAAAATGCAGCAGGTTCTTTTCGGTTTTGCGTTCGGTTCGTGTTATTATAGATGAAAGTGGACAGGAAGAGTTATACGTTATTATAACCCCTAAAAACGGAAACGGCGAACTCTTTCTTCTCCCCCCTCCTGAAAAATTGCAAAAAATTATATACCTACCCCTTCTGAAAATTTTTGGTTAATCCTCCAAAATTGAAGTGTTTATACACCCAAATCCAGGAGGCTAGGCTGTATATTCTATGTCCGTTTGTTATGCATGGTTTACTAATGTTGCCAGTAATTAGTGATGTTCATTGCTACTTTCCAATGATATCCAGACCTCGACCCCGTTCTGGCAAAATAAAATTTAAGGAGCTTTTTTGAACCCCCCGACACCCTAAGTGAAATTTACAGATTATTTATAAATTTATATCCCTTATTTGAGTATTTTACGGCTTATTTATTTAACATAGATTTACAGTATCTAACATTTGTTTTGTACAACTAATTTTTGGTGTTAATAAAAAATAAGTTCAAAAATTTTTTTCAAATGATAATATATAATTCAAAGTCTAAAAAATATTTTAAACATTCAGGATGTTCATGTTAATCAAAAATAAGATAAAATAGAATTGCAGAAAAATTTTACTATTAATTTCCATATATTTTTATGTTCTATGGAACGCTGGAGTATCCTTAATTCCTGCGCTAATTTTTCAAAAATTATATACATATTATGGGCTGTTTCATTTCGGAGTGAAAAATGACAAGCGACAACGCGTTTGGCGCGCGTTTACACAGTTACATTATCACCTGTCGCTGCGGTTTGAATCAGTTTTCACTTGTCATCTGTCATTTCAGTGTGAATCAGATCCAAGAATAATGCTTCATTACCCACATAGGTGAGAAAGGGGGAGGGGCAGAGTGGGGTCCACCCCCCAGCCTCGAAATTTTGGGACCCCCCAGACGAAAATCTAGGGCCCCCTCCCCCAAATTTCTGAATTTTTTACCCCTGACCCCCCTCTAGAATTTAAAATCTGACCCCCCTCCCCCCCTAGAGAAAATTTTAGGTACTCTGGTATACTAAATTTTCTTTCAAAAACGTGAATTTTCATCACATATTCATGCTTTTACACCCTTTTTATCCCAGAATATCGCTTTTTATTCAATAAAATGTAGTATTATCCTATAAAAAGAACAATTATTAAAGTTATTATGGTTTAAAACTGTTTTGCTTTGGAAACCGGACCCCACCTGAACCCCTCTAGATTTCAAAATTTCGCACCACGGGTCGACCCCCCTCAAAAGCTAAGGGGGGTCCGGACCCCCCTGGGACCCCCTTTTGAATTTAAAATTTGATTTATCCCGGGTAACCACCCCCCTAGCTTCCCCGACCCTTCTGACCTATAGGTGAGCACGGTCGGGGAAGCTAGGGGGGAGGTGGTTACCCAGAGTAAATCGAGTTTTGAATTCTAGGAGGGGGGTCCCAGGGGGGTCCGGACCCACCCTAGCTTTTTAGGGGGGGGGGGTCGACCCGGGGTGCGAAATTTTGAAATCTAGAGGGGGGTCAGGTGGGGTCCGGTGTCCAAAGCAAAACAGTTTTAAACCATAATAACTTTAATAATTGTTCTTTTTATAGGATAATACTACATTTTATTCAATAAAAAGCCATATTCATGTATAAAAAGGGTGTAAAAGCATGAATATGTGATGAAATTCACGTTTTTGGAATAAAATTTAGTATAAAAAAGGTACCTAAAATTTTCCCGAGGGGGGAGGGGGGGAAAGTCAGATTTCAAAATCTAGAGTGGGTCAGGGGTTAAAAATTCGGAAATTTGGGGGGAGGAGGGGGGCCCCCTAGATTCTCGTCTAGGGGGGGGTCCCAAAATTTCGAGGCTAGGGGGAGGGTGGACCCCACCCTGCCCCCCCCCCCCCTTTCTCACCTATGATTACCCATAATTATGTTTCACTTTTTATTTGTTTTTTTGCGCTACTACAGTCGAGTACACCGTTTTTTGTTATTTTTGCGCGACGTTCTGGTATACCGTTTTCAGACCTGTGCACTGCCCCTCCCCCGGGTTAAAACGGGGAAATAGGTCTAAAAATAGGTCTAAAATGGCTTAAAATACATTGAAATAGGCTAAAAACTGCAAAAAATTCGCGATGATGGCGTCATCATAGGTCAAAAATGGCGTCATAATTTTAGGGTACTTTTTCATTTTTTGGCGGGGGGGGGCAAATCCTCCAATAAAACGGGGGGGGGGGGGGGGGGCATTTCCAGACCGTGCACAGGTCTGCCGTTTCTGATAATCCAGCTTAACTCTGTCGCCATTTTATTTAGGCAGACAGACGGTGAATGAAGATTGTCGTCGTAATTGTCACGTAGCGCGTCGTCTCGCCATGCCCTCTCTCGTGACCGTGGCTCAGCCCATGGAGGGCGGGCCGGGTCAGGCCCAGGCCGGGTCGCCCACAGCCCGATCTGTCGCTTCTTCCTCCAGCACAAGTAAGTTTGTTTTAAAAGGGTAGTTTTGGGAGGATTTTTGTCGCGCGGTGGGTAGTGCAGTGGTAGGATCGTGGACCGGACCGGTAGCAACCGGTTTCGGTTTCAAGGTTGGGCGAAATTTCGGGATTTCGTATTGAAGATATTTTTTTTACGTTAAGATTTGTTTAAGTATTCAGACAGCGACGGCCAAGTGTGATTTATAAGGGTGGATTTGTGTCGCGCAGTGGGTAGTGCGGTGGTAGAATCAAAGATCCGGTAGTAAAGCAACTGGGTTCGAATCCCAGGCTGGGCGAAACTTTTGATTTGTAAGCGGGAAATTTTTGTTTAACATTTTATATAACTAGAATATATTAAGATTTGTTTAAATTTCAGGCAGCGACGGTCGAGTTTGTTTTATAAGGATGATTTTAGAAGGATTTGTGACGCGCGGCTGGTGGCGCAGTGGTAGGATCTGGGATCAATAGCAACCGGGTTTGAATCCGGGGCTGGACAAAATTTCGCATCTGCGGGCGGAAATTTTTTAATTAAGATATTAACCAGTATATTAATATTTGTTTAAATTTAAGGCAGCGACGACTGAGTTTGTTTTATATGGGTGGCTTTTAGAAAATTTGTTTTGCGCGGCGGGTGGCGTAAAGTTAAGATCGGGGACTAATAACAACCGGGTTCGAATCCGAGGCTGGGCGAAATTTTTTATTTTAAGGCGGGATTTTTTATTTAGTATATTAATATTTCTTAAGCGACGGTAGAGTTTGTTTTGTAAGGGTGGATTTAGGAAGATTTATTTCGTGCGGTGGGTGGCGCAGTGTTTGGATCGGGGACCAATAGCAACCGGGTTCGAATCCGAGGCTGGTTGAAATTTGTGGAAATTTTTTATAAAAGATATTAACTATTATATTAATATTTATTTTTAAATTTCAGGCAGCGACGGTCTGCCGAGTCCGTCCGCGACCAGTTGGGCCCACTCTAGTGATAAAAAACAACTGATAAGTGATAATAACAACGAGCACTCGGCGGAAGATAACGGTTTCATCGACGCCGTACCTTTCCCCTTTCCGCCGCGAAGAAACGTGTTCATCGAGCCCGGGAGCGGGATGCGCGGTAAGCGTGTTGTATATTGTTTTATGGATTTATTGATTTTGGTGATTTAACGCAGCTAGTCTCAAAATACAACAATAGGATACGATACAGCGCGAGAAAAGAAATAATTGCTGAATATGCGGAGGATGTTTTGGGTTTATAAAACGTTAACTCGTTCAATATACGTGACCATAGGTGGGCAGAGGGGAGGGGGTTATACCCCCCAAAATCCCGATTATAGCCGACACCCCTTCCCTAAAATTTGGGGGTACGCCGGACACCCCCCCTAAAATTTGGGGAATCCCAGTAATAAAAACGCTAAAAATGGTGGGGAATACCATACCCAAACCCCGAAATTTGGGGTGGGGTGTCCCAAAATTTTTTTTGGGCCTTGGGGTATACCCCAAATACCCCACTTTTAGCATTTTTAGTACTGGGACCCCCAAATTTTAGCGGGGTGTCTCAGGGGTACCCCCAAATTTTAAGGAGGGAGGAGGGTATATAACATAACCCCCACCTCCAACTCCCCCACCCTTCTGCCCACCTTATGTACGTGACTTTTTATGTATTTGTAGGAATTAGGGATGTTATGTTATATACTATATACAACATATGTATGTTTGTGAATTGAAAATAAAAGAAGCGTGTTGATAACTACAATACAACAGTATATAATTATGTGACTGTACTGAGCTGGGAGTCGCATTCGAGTCCTTGTTGTTGACTTGCAAAATGTATGCGATGAATAATGGATGATCGTAGCAGACAGTCCGGTAAGATAGCGATCAGTCTGGCGATTTATATACTAAATATCGTCCTTACTATGGCAAAATGCGCCACAATTCCTACAAAATATATGCGACTGTTGTGACTGATTTTAGATTTCTAACAGCACGGAATGATGAGCCACAGTCTCGTTTATTTTATAATGACTGTGGCTCATTTTGCTATAGTAACGACATTCAACTTTCTTCCAATCCTTTTCTATGGCAAAATGAGTCGCAGTTCGTATTGGATACAAGATTTTGACTCTTTTTAACTCGTGTAAATGCAAGCTCGTATTCAATCGTAAAGACTCCTAGTGACAAGTAGGAGGTATTTTTGGCTGGTTGCGAGTTTTTTCTTCTGTAGTAAATGACGACGAATCCATAAGACAGATAAATACAGATCCCCTCCCCATGAGTATTATTAATGTAAATCAGTAAATGTATTATAACTTTTCAACTTGTAAATTGTCTGATTAAGAAGGTATTTTAAAGACGATGTAATTATTGGCCAAAATTCGTAAGATTTAATGCGTTTAGCAGAGATGTTTCTCCTCGAATACGCCAGGTGGGGTCCACGTCTGTCCGCCCACCCATCCTGGGTGGAAATTGAAAATTTTCTAGCGGGAAGTTCAGGAGGGGAGTCCGGACCATAGGTGGGCAGCCTCCCGGATTTTCGGGGGTTTACTTCAAATACACCATTTTTAGCGTTTTTAGTACTAAGACCCCAAAATTTTAGAAGAGGGGGGGAGTTTAGAACGGGCATACGTGGGCAGCCTCCCGAATTTTTTTGGGGTGGTATACCAGACTCCCGAAATTTTTGGGGGGTGTCCCAAAAATTGTTTTTGGGGTACACCTCAAATACCCCATTTTTAGCGTTTTTAGTACTTGGATGGACCCTCTTCCTAAATTTTAGGAGGGGGGTGTCGGCTATAATTAAAATTTTTTGGGGGGATTATAACCTCCCACCCCACGCCCCACCCCCCCCCCCTGGCCCCTGCCCACCTATGGTTCCAAGGTACCCCCAATTTTTTAAGGGGAAAGTGTGGGCAGTAATAGGGATTTTTTGAGGGTATAACCCTTCCAACTTTCCCACTGCTCACCTATGGTTCGGATCGGACCGGACTCCCTGCGGTCCGCTGTTAGCCCAATTTATGTTAAGGGGTATATTATATGTAACCCTTAGAAAATTTCCACCGAATGTCCTAGGATTGATTTCAGATGTTGGGGAATCAGGTTCCAGGGGAGTTGTTCGATTTTTGAACAAATTCGTTGTTTTGAAAAGAGCATATTTGGGTTTTGGGGATGTTATATTAATATCTTTTTTAGAAAATATGGCATTCAAATTATTTTCATGATTCCTTTTGTAAAAACATAAGGAGGATCATATCATTCATCCGTCTATATATACCTTGTTTTGTTCATCGAGTTGTTTGTCCAAATTAATCCCCAGGTTCAACAGCTGAGAAAGCGTTATATACACCGGAGTATAGCTCTTTCATGTGGGTTAATCCGCGTCAAACATGGATGGGCAATAATAAAGGACCATTCCACTCTGAAGGGATTCGGCGGGTCCCGTGATGTGTGCCGGCCGACTTCCGACCGACCAGTTTGAAAAAACATAGGTGGGCAACCTCCCCGATTTTTTTCGGAAGGGGGATCACCGAATTTTGGGGAAGGGTGTTTCAAAAATTTTTTTCGGGTATATATAGGTAGATACCCTTAATAGCAAGTTTTACGGAGTTTTTTGTACTGGAACGGGGGGGCCCCAAATTTAAAGGGAGTGGAGTGTCCGCCTGTCCGAGCTACTTTTAAAATTTAGGGCGAGAGTGTCGCATAGATGTTTTTTTTTTGGGGGGGGGGGCAGCAATATGTAAACTGAAAGTTGAAGAGGTTAAAAATAGAACTTTCTAAAAA